>CP139509.1:472825284-472974058 GCA_021014915.2 Artemisia tridentata subsp. tridentata
AGTAAATGATGCTTATGTAACACCCCCAAAATCAGATCGCAACGGTAACAACATCTGGGGTGCTACTTAGTTGGATCATAACACAAGTAATAGAGAACGAATTTATCAAATCCGTTTTAAAAGCTTCATTAATTAAACATAAGTTTTACAGAATAGGAATGCGGAAAACTGTTAGGAACACGTTTTAATTATTTACAAGTCTTGTTCATTTATAATGTTGCAAGTTTAATAGGATTATATTGTTTGTAATTATGGACCGGTCCATTAGTAATCCATGGACCGGTCACAATAGATAGTTCATGTTAGTAACATGCATGGGAATATTCCTAGAATGATTCCCTCCCATTGCCTATAAATACAAGGCATGGGGTACACTCTTATTGTCGGTTTTTCATGCATTGTGCGGAAGCTATGCTCGTGTAACATTTGATCTAATTGAAAAGCCTACCATTCTTATTCTTCTCTTCTTAGTTCTCTTCTCTAGTTTAGCTTATTAGCTTATTGGTTATTTTCATACGTAGCTTATTAATATAGATAGTAGTACGAGTTCTTATTGTCTTAACGTGTGTGTGTTTGAGATCTAAACGGGAACCTACAAGTGGTATCATACGCCAAGGGATTATTAGGATAGTGTGTTTGAGTCGTTAGTATTATTGATTACGTTGGTTTTTTTTTAAGATCTAGTAAGGTTTTTTGTTCAAATCTTTACGTTAAAACTCTTATTTGTGTTGAAAAATCACTTTGAGCTCGTTAAACTTTCACAAATCTTCGTCAAATTTCATTTTCTAATCGTTAACAAGCTTAATCTTCATTAAATCTATTGGTTACTAATCGTTTAACGTCAAAAACAATAGTGATTTTTGGTTACTTGGACGATTTGGTATAATCCGTATATTTAGCGATTGGAAAAAGTTGATGAAAAGTGCTACTTTGGTTTCTGAGTGAACTTCGACAAAAAGGGGTTTTATCGCAGTTGGCAATCAAGAAAGATTAGGGTTTCATCGCAGTTGCAAGTTAACTAAGGGTTCTATCGCAGTTGGCAATCAAGATAGATTAGGGTTTCATCGCATTTGGGAGATCTTCGATTATCGCATTTCAGACTCAGTATTGTACTTTCTTGTATTAGAAAGATTACATACTTCGACTTGGTTGCTTCTCTTCTCTTGTATTAGAGATTGAGAATTTATCGAAATTGGACTTGTGATAAAATTATCGCAGTTGCTATAAATTATCGCAGTTTGATTTCTTATCTTATCGCAGTTGATATTTTATCGCTCTTTAAGATAATTTTTCCAAATTGTAATTGTTTATCGCACTTCATAGTTTTTTATCGCATTTTCTACTTTCGTTATCGCAATTGTCCTTATCGCACTTGGTCAACTGATATTATCGCACTTGGTGAACTCAACTCATCGCATTTGGAGTACTAGTTTATCGCATTTGGTGAATTGACTTTATCGCATTTGGTGAACAGTACCTATCGCATTTGAACAAAATCTTTTGGATTTTTCAAAATCAACTTTCCATAACTCATCAACACATATCTTAATTATCTTCAAGATCCAGATATGTCTCAACCACCTCACTTCAATTACTACTATCAGCTACAGCAACATCCTCAACAACAACAATTCCATCCTCAGTATCAACAACAACAAGCATTCGTCCAACAGCATCAATTTCTCTCTCCACCACAAGTATCCCCACAACAAATCATGCAACAGAATCAACAACTGCAGAATTACTCATCATACTCCAGAGAACCTCATTGGTTTAACAAGATGTGTGAAGCAATTAGTAGTCAGCAATCACGTCATGAAGCTGGAAGTCAAGAAACTCCACCAATGCTAACTCCGGGTAACTACGTGCAGTGGGCTAGTAGATTCCTCAGATTCGTTGAACTCAAAAAACCCCATGGTCAATATCTCAAGAAGGTCATTGAAGAAGGACCCTATCCTATTCCAGCTACTGTAGTTTCAGCAACTCCAGAGAGAGAAGAAACATCCACACCCATTCCGGTTGCTAATTACACAACTGAGCAAACATTACAACAAGAAGCAAACCAATTGGCTATGTCTTTCATACTTCAAGGAATTCCCAATCCTATCTACCGAAGTATTGATGCTCAAAAGACAGCCAAAGATATGTGGGAACATGTTCATCTCCTCATGGAAGGAACAGAGTTGAACCAAGAAGATCTTGAGTCCAAGTTATATATGGAGTACACTCACTTCATCATGGAACCAGGGGAGACCATTGAATCTTACTACCACCGTTTCACCAACATTATCAACGATCTTGATCGTCATGATATAAAGTTACCAAAGATTGCTGTCAACTCCAAATTCCTTGGATGTCTTGGTCCTGAATGGCAAAAATATGCAACTTTTGTGAGGCAGACAAAGAAAATTGGTGATGTCAAATATGGACTTATGTATGATTACCTTAGACAACATCAATCAGAAGTGGATAAAGAAATTGCAGCACGAGGAGGCTTCTCACCAGCACCAACACCTAACTCACTTGCTCTCGTTGCTCAATCTAACTTCTCTTTACCACAACAGGAATTTGGAAACTCATCTTTTCAACCAAGCATTCCACCCCAACCTCATAATCAAATCATTTCCTATGAAGCACCTCAACAATACTCTGATAACCAGCTGGTTCCTTACAACAACACCGATTCAGTTATGTACTCAAATGCAGAATATGATGAAGAAGAGGATGCTTTCAATTCTCTTAATGAAGCATTTGGATTGATTGCTAAAGCATTTGGCAGATTCACCAAATCCAACAACCGTCTTCGTTCATCTTCAAATACCAGAAATCAGGCTGTTGTTAATGATGGGAGAGTAGAAGTTCAGAATAGGTCTTCAGGCAGATATGGTTCGGGAAATCGTGGATATGATAATCAAAGGATTCAGTCAGGAGGTAATAGGTACAATACTGCAGGGGCAAACAGAAACAGTATGGGGAATGTTCAGAGAGGAAATTCGAATGTTGGGAATGGTCAGAAAGGCATTGCTAATACGTCTATCACATGCTACAATTGTGGGGGGAACGGTCATATGGCTAATGCTTGTCCGAAGCCGAGAACAATGGGCAGTCAGTATCACAAAGAGGCTCTTATGATGGCACTCAAAGATGAAAGGGCTGCTGGAATGATGACTCAGAATGATCAAAATTTTATGGCAAATGTGGAATCAGATGATGAGATGGAAGACCTTGAAGCAAACGCTGCAGTCATGCTTATGGCTAATATGCAAGAGATGAATATGTCCGAGTCAGGCCCGGTATATGATACCGATGGTCTTTCTCAGGTACCCGATCCTATATGTCTTATTCATGAAATTGCTTCACCTTCTGCATCTTCATCTACAAATGAAACTTTTGTTCAAAATGAGTTATTATCATCATCATCTGATGATCAAGTTAACACGGTTGTATCATTTGATGATGATAAAACAGTTGTTTCCTTTGATGATCTCATCGATGATGCTAATTGTGATCATATTGAACAAAAAGATCATTTGAATGATCAAGATTCGGAATTACAGGCCTTGTTATTGACCACCCAGTCACAAATAGAAAAATGCAATGACATCAATCAGAAACTCAAAGAGAAAATTGCAGTGTTAACAAAGGATAATGAGTGCTATAAAATACAACTTTCCGGATATCTAAAACAAGATAAACGTGAAAAAGGTTTTGAAAAGGCTTTCCAACAAGAGTATGTAAAAGTTCAAAACTTAGAAAGTCAAGTTCGTGAGCTAACCATTGCCAAAGCCGAGCTTTTCTCTCAGAAAGAAAAGGATCAGTTTGAGTTTAAAATTCAACTTGATGCTTTAAATTCTGAGTTGTTGAAAACTCAATCTGAGCTTTCTGCATCTCAGAAGGATCTTCTTGAAGAAAAGAAAGCCAATAGGAAATGTGTTGACTCCTATCTTGATCAAATTCTGGATTTGGAAACCAAACTCAAAGACTTTCAAAATGTTGTGTATAAAACGGGTAATTCTGTAACGCAAATTCAAAAGAATGTTGTAAAACCAAGTCCTAAAGGCGTAAGTTTTGCACTTGGCAGTGACACACCCCGCAATTTACACAAAGCACTCAAAGAAAATCCTAAGTTGTACAATGCAACATTTCTGTTAGATGATTCCTTTCAACGTGTTGTTATGTATTCTGTTGATGAAGAAACTGATTTTCTTGAAAACAAGATTGAGGGTCGATCCAATTCACAAACAGAGTTTTCAAACGTACATTATGATTATAATGCCCGACCTCATTTGAGCAAATCATTTGTTCCTCCTAAGGATCATCCAGAACAAACGTTAACATACACAAACATAAGTGCTCCCTCGTCTATAACTTCTGTCCCTAAGACTGGTGTACAATTCAAAGATTGTTTGACAGAGGATCTTGTTGATCCACAAATGCCTAAAGAATGTCGGGTTCTTCGATATTTTCAGACATTTATGGATGACATTTCTCGTTTGGAGAGTGAAATTGAGTTCAGTTCTCAAATTCCTATCTCGTCTTTTCTTTCTCCTGTTCAGAAAGAAAAGAAGGAGATTCTTCAAAAGAAAATTCTTCCTCATGTCAGAAATCTGAAAAAGGGTGCAACAAGATGGGAAGAGGAGTTATACACGGAATTAGCATCAATGAAATCCATTTTCAAAGCTAAAGATGACAAGGTTCAACGTCAAAAACTTCAAAAGAAATTTTTAGCAAAAGAAAATGATCGACTCTTGGAAAAAGTCTTGTGTTATGACGTGGTCTCTGTGATTATGAATTCGCTCTATGAATCTGGTAATGCTTTACTTGTGAATGATCATGCTGTGGATATTAAAATGTTGCATATGGAGATTGATAATCTGGTACATGAGAATGAGAACCTTCGACAAATCAATTGTGATGTGGAAAACAAAGTTTTTAATCTTCAAAAAAGGTTGGACTGGTGTCAAAAACAAAGTCTTGAATTTGAAATCAAATTTCAAAATCTCATGGGATCTCTATCATTTCAAAACAGTCATAAACAAAACAAAGAAACAAAGGCTTTCTTAAAAGGTAAACTGTTTCAAAATGAAAAAGACCTGAATGAAGTTATTCAAAACAGAAATGACACAGTCTACCTAAACAGGAAATTAGACTCACAAAATCAAGAGTTTCAACACATCATTATTGATTTGAAGAAGAAGATCAGAGTTTTAGAAAAAAACAAAGCAAACAGTCATAAGATTGCTCCAGGAATGTATGTAGTGGACAAAGAACATACCCAAGCATCTGACACAACCACTGATTCAGCTACTTGTACTTCCACAGGACTAGAAACCACCTCTAAGATCAACCATTCCAAGACTCACAAGAAACAGAGGAAGAATAGAGTCAAGAAATCTAGGAAGGAAGTATCTAAGTCTGCAGAAGTCCAAGAAAGTAGTTTGAATAAGACAAATGTAACATCAGGAATAGAATTGCACTTATCTGAGTCTAGTTCTAAGAATGATGTAACAGATGATAACTCTTTTAATATTAATGAAGACGTTTTGGTTGATGCTACTTGTGTTTTTTGTCGTCATAGCATACTATCTGGTGATCATACAAAATGTGTTGCTAAAACTTTGCTGACTAAGAGAAAGAAACGAACTAGTGGCGCTTCCTCTAGGCTTAAAACCATTGCGAAATCCATTTTAGGAATGCCTCCACTAGCTGTTTCTGAGGAGAAAATAGAAAAGCCTCAATCCAAGACCAAAAAGTCACCTAGTGCATACCTTAGGAAAAAGGCAGAGACTAGTTGGACCTGGCAACGCTGGTTACAGAACACTTTTGATTTTAAATGGTTACCTAAAATACTAACATCTTGTGTAACTAACCCAGCGGATCCAACCGTTATCAATTCTCCACCTGTTTCCGATGTGTGTGATGCAGGTGATTCAAATCGTCCTTTGGATTGTTGATAGCGGGTGCTCCCGACATATGACCGGCAATCTCCAACTTCTTCAGAACTTTGTTGCAAAGTTTATCGGAACGGTCAGATTCGGGAATGATCACTTCGCTGCAATTATGGGCTATGGGGATTATATTAATGGGAACATCGAAATCAGCCGTGTGTATTATGTTGAAGGTCTCGGTCATAATTTGTTCTCCGTGGGACAATTCTGCGATGGAGACTTGGAAGTAGCATTCAGGGAGAAAACATGCTTTATTCGTGATCTTCAAGGGAACGACCTTATGAAAGGGAAACGCGGAACAAGTCTGTATTCTATCTCCTTTGACGGCATGACAGCTTCTTCTCCTATTTGTTTACTCTCCAAGGCTCATCCCACGAAAGCTTGGTTATGGCACAAAAGATTGTCTCATCTCAATTTTAAAACCATGACTGATCTTGCCAAGAAGAAATTAGTTGACGGTCTACCAAAGTTCAGATATGCCAAGGATCACTTGTGTTCTGCTTGTGAACAAGGGAAAAGTCATCGTGCCCATTTTCCTCCCAAAACAGAACACAGCACAGACCATGTCCTACAACTGCTTCATATGGATTTGTGTGGTCCGATGCGCGTTCAGAGTATTAATGGGAAAAAGTATATTCTGGTAATAGTAGATGATTACTCCAGATGGACTTGGGTCTATTTTCTTCGGACTAAAGATCAAGTTCCTTCTATCCTCATCACGTTTCTCACCAAGATTCAAGTTCAAGTCCGTAACACCGTCCGAATCATTAGAACAGACAATGGAACTGAATTTAAGAATCAAATCATTCGGGATTTCACAGAGAAACATGGGATTGTTCATCAGACTTCTATAGCTCGCACTCCGGAACAAAATGGTGTAGTTGAAAGACGAAACCGGACGCTCGTGGAAGCAGCTCGAACTATGTTGATCAATGCTCAATTACCGGATTATCTTTGGGCTGAAGCTGTCAACACTGCTTGTTATACTCAGAACCGTGCAATGATCACCAAAAGACACACCAAAACACCATATGAGATTATACAAGGAAGAAAACCAAACATCCACCATTTTCACGTCTTTGGAGCTTTGTGTTATCCGAAGAATGATAAGGATGATCTTGGTAAACTTAAGGCTAAACCAGATATTGGGATCTTTGTTGGATACTGTGAGAACTCCAAGGGATATCGTATTTGGAATCGTCGGACTGGGGATATTCAAGAAACCATACACGCTAATTTTGATGAACTCACCGAAATGGCTTCTGAGCAAGACCGCTTGGAACCCGTAAACAACCGTCTTAACTTCCCTGAATCTTCGACTGCACCCCTACCTTTCAACAGGAAGGATCTGGAAGATTTGTTTGCACCAATGTTTGATGACATTCATGTTACTAGTGCATCAGATGCCTCCACCAGTTCCGCTGCTCAACAACTTCCATATCAAGCACCTGATCCATCAGCATCTACATCTACAGTAGTTGTTGATGATGCACCACAACCTGAATCATCATCATCAATGGAGAAAACACCTCAACCTGCAATTGACGATTCATCCCCCACTTCTAATCCAGTTTCCACACCATCAGATTATGACGGGAACGCATTCTTCAATCCATTTGCTCCACCACCAACCATTCCAGAATCAGGAGAATCCTCCTCGAGCAATATGGACCCGTCAGATCATCATAACAACATTCAACATTTTCCATCCACCCACAAATGGATAAGAGATCATCCTTTGGTAAACATAATTGGCAATCCTAACAATCCAGTCCTCACAAGACAAAAACTTCATACAGACAGTGAACATTGCATGTATGCACTCACTGTTTGTCAATCTGAACCTAAAAACATCAAAGAAGCCCTTACCTACGACAATTGGATTGAATCCATGCAAGAGGAGTTGGAACAATTCAAACGTCTGGAAGTTTGGGAATTAGTTGAGAGACCAGATGGAGTTTATGTGGTTGGATTGAAATGGATTTGGAAAAACAAGCTAGGTGCAGATGGTACAGTGATTCGTAACAAGACCCGACTGGTAGCAAAAGGATACAGCCAAGAAGAGGGTATTGACTTCGAAGAATCATTTGCTCCAGTAGCTCGGATAGAGGCAGTTAGAATGTTTCTGGCATACGCAGCCCACAAGAATATCACAGTATATCAGATGGATGTGAAGACGGCATTTCTCAATGGTCAACTCCGAGAAGAGGTGTACGTGTCACAACCAGAAGGCTTCGTGGATCCAGATCATCCTAACCATGTATATCGGCTTAAGAAAGCCCTTTACGGCCTTAAACAAGCCCCGAGGGCATGGTACGATAAACTGTCCGCATTTCTCCTTGCTAATCATTTTACCATTGGAACTGTTGACCCGACTTTATTTATACAAACACACGGGGACGACATTCTCATCGTACAAATTTACGTGGATGATATTATTTTTGGTTCAACCAATAAAAAATATTCAAACGCTTTTTCTAAACTAATGAAACAAAACTTTGAGATGTCTATGATGGGTGAACTTTCTTTCTTTTTAGGATTACAAGTTCATCAATCATCCCGTGGTATATTTCTAAGTCAGTCAAAATATGCTCAGGAAATCCTGAAGAAGCATGGTATGACCAGCTGTGACACCTACAATACCCCAATGTCCTCCTCATCCCCGAAGCTAGATGCTGACATTCATGGGACACTCATTGATCCTACGAAGTATCGTAGTATCATTGGCTCGATCATGTATCTCACAGCTAGCAGACCGGATGTTGTCTTTTCCACTTATCTTTGCTCCCGATATCAGTCTCGACCGACTGAACGGCATTTGTCAGCCGTTAAAAGAATCCTTAGATACATAAAGGGAACCATTAATTTGGGGATCTGGTATCCAAAGGATTCTGGGTTTGAACTTGTTGCATTTTCAGACGCTGACCATGCAGGATGCTTAGACACACGCAAGAGTACATCAGGGGGAGTTCAATTCTTGGGTGACAAGCTCGTATCTTGGCAATCAAAGAAACAAGACTGCACCTCACTGTCTTCAACAGAATCTGAGTATGTAGCCATGTCTGCTTGTTGTGCTCAAGTCATTTGGATGAGATCACAACTAATGGACTACGGTTACACAATCAACAAGATTCCGATGTATTGCGACTCCAAGAGTGTCATTGCCATTTCATGCAACACTGTCCAGCATTCAAAGTCCAAGCATATTGATCTCCGGTACCATTTCATCAAGGAACATGTGGAAAAGGGTACTGTTGAATTATACTTTGTGGGAACTGAACACCAACTGGCAGATCTGTTCACAAAAGCCTTGCCTCATGCAAGATTTGTGGATCTGGTTCACCGGATTGGTATGAGATGTTTGACGCCAAACGATTTGGAAAAGTTTCTTAAAAAATAAATAACCAAGTCAAACATTTCCAAAACTATCTTTGTAAATAAATATATCAAAAAAAAAAAAAAAAAAAAAAAAAAATGCAAGTACAATTCCTTCTCCAAACACTTTGTTCATTTTTCAATTTTTCGAACACGTGTTGAGGGGGAGACATAATTTTTTCCAAAATCTTAAAATTGTACTTGCATATTTTCAGAGATTGTTGTTTCACAAGTTTTTGGTGATAAGATGTTAAGATAGAAAAATGTGTGCCTTAAATGTCATAAATGAGACTTAGTGATTAGATTGATGGTGGTTTAGGACTAGAATTTCAAAGTTTCTAAGGTTAAGGGACTATATGTGTAATAATTGCAAAAATGAATGGTAGATATTTAAGTTGGAAAATTTAATATACCGCAGTTATTACACTGCCAATCTTCACCAACCGAAGTTAATACAACCCACCCACCATCATCAACGGTTCACATTGATTCTGCCAATCCGAACAAGATCTTTGATTTTTGTGAGTGCTATTATGCTTATATTGTTATTATAAAACATGGTTTTGAACGGTTTCATGATCCAACGGCTAGAACATTCAAAATTGAGAAAGTTAGTTCTAGGGTTTGCGATAAGATTAGGGATTTTTGATCAAGAGGTTTTGAGTTGCAAATGATTGCACGATAACACTTTTACAATGTTAGGGAACCTATATTGCATGCTTAATCATACCCAGAAACCACAAATTAATCGAATTGAATTTTAGGGTTTAAGCAACGATTTGGGGAAAACCTTGTGAATGCGTTATTGTGTAATGTGTTTACTGAAAAGTTGTTGTCTGATGTTTAATTGATTATTGCCATGCTTGGATCATACCCAGAAACACTTAAAGTGATTTAATTAGGTTTTAGGGTTTAAGAAGAACATGAACACTAGCAGATTTGATTCTTGAATATTTGTGGTTCGTTAATGTTATAACTTAGTCCAAATGCTCATAATAGTCATCTAAGTTGATTGTGAATATCTGTGGACACATAACATAAGTTATAATGAATCACGATAAAGAATTTGAGTGTTTGTTCATCGTAATAAATCTATCGCAGTTGAGAAAAGTGTTCGTAAACTCTTGTATTAGAGTTTATCGAAGTTGGCCAAAATTATCGCAGTTGTGGTAGTTATCGCAGTTGTGATAGTTATCGCAGTTGAGATAATTATCGCAGTTGAGATTGATTATCTTGATTGGTTTAATTATCTTGATTGATATAATTATCGCAGTTGGATAATTATCGCAGTTGGATGATTATCGCAGTTGGGATGATTATCGCAGTTGGTATGATTATCGCAGATGGGATGATTATCGCAGTTGGATAAATATCGCAGTTGGATTTGTTATCTTGATTGGATATTTATCGCAGTTGTTATAGTTATCGCATTTGTTATAGTTATCGCAGTTGTCTTTAATTATCGCAGTTGTCTTTGATTATCGCAGTTGTGATCTGATATAGAATTTAATCAATTTCCTTAGGTATATTCTTATATACTTATTGAAATTTATCAAGTTTTATTGAATTTGGTTAAATTTTGATAAATTCTTTGACCAAGCATGTATCAACTAATCATAAATACAATAGGGTGCCATGTGTTGTTCTTTAAACTAACAATTTTCTAACAAACATGCATTCTGTATACTTGTATATGATTGTTGATTCAGATACACATCAATGGCATCTTCCCAACAACAACCACTTCCTGCTCTTACCAAAGAAGAAGTCTTTCCTCGTGGGTATACTCTGGAAATAGGGAAGAACAATTCACGGGTAGAATTGGACAAGATCAAATGTTCTGATCCAAGTTGTCAGATTGCTATAGAGATTCTCAAAGCTCACAAATGCAGGGATATTCTTGACAGCTCAGACACCATTCCAGAGCTATATATTCATCAATTCTGGGATACCTTCACTAAGAGCAATGATGACAAGTACTTTACTTGCACACTGGATCGGAAGCAAATCAGAGTTACACCTGCTACTCTCAGAAAAGCCTTGAAACTTCCAGAGGCACCTGAAGCTGCTGCCCGATTCCACCCAACACCTTCAGAGTCAGAGGTCATGCAATTCCTGGAAGATATTGGTTATGATGTTCAGCCTGATACACCACTAACCACAATCTCCAAGGTTAATGCCAGATACATTCCTCAACCCTGGAGGACTATCTTCTTCATCGTAACACATTCAATATCTGGAAGAGATAGTGGGTTCGAGCATCCTAGACTGGCTCATCTTCAAGTCTTGTGGGGATTTCTAAACGAAGAACCCATTGACTTTGCTGCTCTTATTTGGGATGATATAATGTACTTACAGCGTAAAATGTTCAAGAAAATCCCATTTGTTCGATTCACCAAAGTTCTTATCAGCTATTTACTTGATCAACATGAAGACCTTGATAAACGTCCTACAGATCAAGAAGTTCATGAATATAGCATGGATAAAACATTGGGCAAAGTTTATTTCCTAAAGGAGAGTACACGAAAGCAAGGTGCAAGGTTGCCAGAATTTTTGATACCAGATGAGGTTAGAGAAACAAAAGCATATCATGATTATGATCTAGCATATCGTGAACGTCGTGTAGGTCTTGCCAAGATGGTTGAAGAACCTGGATCTTCCAAGACTCGTTCTAAAGGTAAGACAAAGACAGGAAGTACCTCAAGTGTCTCTAAACCAAAAGAAAAACATCCAAGATCAACATTCATCAAGAGGAGAGTACCCAGCAAACCACAGCCAAAACCAGAACCATATAAAATCATTGATGAAGACACAGAATCTAACTCTGAATCATCTGAATCTGAAGAAGAACGCGTCTTTATGACGGAAGCAGAAGCTGAACTTCACAATCAGATCTCTCATGAGAATGCACAAAAACAAAGTCTCAAATCATTAAAAGCAGATGAAGAGCGTAGAGCAAAGAAAGTATTGGAACAACAGAGGGAGTATGAAAGAACACATGGGGTTGGAGGATCACAAAATGTTTCTAAAGCAGTTTCGACCCAAGACAATCTGGTTAATCAACCCGGAGGGTCTAGAGCTGAATCAACAAAGGTCTCTTCACAGCAAACAAGTTCGGTTAATCAACCCGACTTGGGAGCACCATCTCAGGAGGATAAGGAAAAAGATCAGGATAGCAACATTGTTTTCTCTGACAAGGATATTTCTGATTCTATGTTTAATGACAATCCCGAGGAACAAACACGCAATGATGATAATGAAGATTGGAACCTAGAAGAAGAAGAAGATATTCTGGGAGATCAAACAATTAAAGCAGCCAAAGATCTTGAAGAGCAGAAAAGACAAGAGGAAGAAAGGAAACGTAAGGAGGATGATCAAGCTAACCGGGAAGCCGAAAGCTACATTCGTTCTCACACTCCAACACCTCCTCGTTCTCCTCCAAAGGACACAGCCAAATCTGCACTGACAATGGTTGTTTATAACTCACAACAGCAGCAAGAACAACCACCAGTTCAACCCTCGTCTGCTTCTTCACCCAAGACTCCTCCTGAATCACCACCGAAGAATCCAACACCTCCACCCTCACCTCATAAGGAATCAACTACCCAATCTGATGAACCAATCCCTTCTCTAACTCCATCATCTTCGCGGTCTTCATCACCAAAATCTAAATCAAAAGCAACGGTTTCTGAAGATATTCGTAAGGCCTTCAAAGGAAAGAGCAAGAGAAGAATCGTCCATGTTACGAAAGTTGAGGTTGTGACTCCTGCAGCAAAGAAACTGAAAAAGGCGGTAAAGAGAGCACAAGCACAACGAGACAACCAAGCTACAACTAAATTGGCTGAAATGGAAGAATTAGTCAAAAAGTTGTCTCAACAAATGGAAGAAATGCAGGAAAGCAAGAAGCAAATCGATGAATTCCTTGGTTTCAACGTCAAAGATCATATGACACGCAAGGCAAAGAAATTTGTTAAGCAATTTCTTCCTGATCTTCAACAAAACATCAATAATCATATTGATTCACAATTGGACGAAAAGATCAAAGAAGCTGTCTCTTCTTCTTCGCACACCAAACCACTTCCAGAACACACTACTGAATATATCGAGCTTGTGCTTCTCGACCGACTCTTTGAAATCACCTCTCCTTCTCCAGAAGAAGTTAACCTGATTGCGGCTCTTCAAGCACATATTGAGAAGAAGTCCTGCAAAGAAACTGCTGACAAAGGAAAACGGATTCGAGAAGATGATGAGGATGATCAGGAACCTAAACCCGCACAAAAGAAACACAAAGGCGGGTCAGGGATTCACATACAGGAGCCAACTGAACATAAACCATCATCTCAACCTCCCAAACATCAATCCTCTGGTCCAACTGAAACCGAGCATCACAATGAACAGCTCACAAATGAAGATATGGAATTCCAGCCACACGATGATCAACCTCATTTACCATCACCATCACCGTCACCTAAGTCAAAGCCATCCAAGTCCAAGCCTTCACACAGCAGAAAGTCATCTACCGGACCAACGGTTGTCTCATGGCTGGATAATGATACGGATGTGCTAGGAAATGAATGGTTCGATCATCTTGCAAGCGCTCAAGTTCAGACTGACGAAGCTTCACGAGTTGAAGACAGCACCTTTGCTGTTACTCAAGAAATTAAAAGAACTCTCAATATCAAGAAAATGACCAAGAAAGAACTTCGTCGGATCAAGAATGAAGCTTTCCTTCTTCTGAAGAACAAATCCAATAGTGCAGCAGAACTCGAATATCACCTTGAAAACATTGCACGGGCAATGTCAAGTGACTTTGACTGGGCTAGTCCAGACATCGTCAGGCAAGTTGGCAAGAATCAACCAATCACCACTGATTGGACCAAGCCACTGACCGTGATTCGAAGACATCATCACTCGGAAATTCCTTTTCTAATGTTCTTCAACAAAGACCTGGAACTTCTAAAGAATGGAGCTCAAGGGACAACAAAGTACGCTACATCGATCACTTTCACACCAGCTGCTCATTACACACAATCAGCTATTGAAGAGGCAGCTATCAACAGCAAACTGTTTGTTAAACAGCTCGTCAAATATGATCGTGATGCAGAGCTGGGGATTCATCACTGGTACTCTAAAAGACAAAGCTGGTACAAGTACAAACTTGTCCTCCAGAAATCAAAAGAACCAGTTTACAGTGATCTCAGAATAATGGCAGTCATCAATGTAAGTGGATCAAGAAGATGCGATTACATATTTCTAGAAGAGATCACAGTAAGAAGAATCGATAACAATCTTTACAAATTCTCTGAGGCGGATTTTCCTGATCTAAATCTTAATGATATCGAAGACATGTATCTAATGAAGGTCCAAGGCAAATTGCAGCATCTGACCAATGAGCTTCGATATGCACTTAGTACTTCCCTCTGTCATTACATCAGGAGAACCATCATCAAAGAACGTGTAGAAGATCTCCAGCTTGGTGTGGAAAGTTATCAGACTCAGCTTAATCTTGTTGAACCACAGTTTCTTCTAAACAGCAATAAGGATCCTCAGTACACCATGCTACATCGTCCAAATTTTGGGTTTGTCTACAGAAGCACAACTGATTTTCACCGATTCATGGCATTCACTGAAATTCACAAGTTCTGTGATGATACCCTCAAGAGTGTACGTGATGGGTTAGCTAATAGAGTTCGAGATTCGATGTTGGGAAAATCCAGAAGATGGAATTCAAAAGAGCTGCGACAAGTAAAAGAATTTATTCGGACGATGGAAGAACGGTTATATCATCGGGATCAGATAAGGAGGCTCGAGAGCTATGTTGGGGGTCGTCCGCCATTCGCCATCAGACTATTTCAGCGAACTGACCCAGTGTTCACAACTTTTGGTAAAGGTGGATGATGTAAGAATCAATTCTCAAATTTCATCATATCATTCTTCTTTCCATAATTGGCCTGTATATTACGGCTTGTGCACACATAACAGTGTACAACCCGGACCCCAAAGAAAGGACCCTGAGGTACGCTTCAGTGCCTCAATCCTGAAAAAGGAGCGAAAGCTTCTTACTTATGAGCAGAATTAAAATCAGAATGTTTTCCAACATTTTTCAAACATTCTGCTCATAAGGACAAGTATTCCCTCGTCCAGGGGGAGTATTTGAAAAATATAATCTTTGTTCAAAAAGAAGTATCAAAGTTCTTGAAACTTCTTCCCTAAAACTCAAAAACAGCATATTTTAATCATAAACGTTTTTCCAAAAACATCATGAGTATGCTATTTTTGAGGGGGAGAAGAAACAGATGATTAAAATATGATGTCTCATTTGCTAGAATCTCGTGTGCTCAAACTCAGAATTGACCCTCGAATTGACGAATAGGAAAGTCAGTAGTCGAAAGGACATGTCCCGGACGGGTAATAATTTCAAGCCAGTTTATCTGGTGATGTAAGCGTGTCTCGCAAAGGACGTGTCTGAGTAGAAAGTACCGATTTCGAGCGATAATCTTTGAATCTGATCTGGACGGGTAATAATTTCAAGCCAGTCTAACTGGTGATGTAAGCGTGTCTCGCGACGATCGGGTTCATTGAAAGTCAATCAATTCAAAAGTGCCAACTCTTTCCGGCATGTGCAAATTTCAAATTTATTACTTATGCGCACATGTTAAGGGGGAGTATTTCTGAAAATCATCAAACTCTCAAGGTGTCAACAAAATGTCCATTACAATTATCGACACTTTGAGAGATTTTCAAAGGTTTTGGTTATATGGCATCATTAGGATAGTCATGGAGTTATAAGGTGACTAAGGTTAGGGAAAACTGTCCTATGATCCGCCAGAGCCGGAGGGATCTACCCAAGGACAATACCAATAGTTTAGAACTAGAAAGTCCTAGGTATGATATAAAAAAGGAGAAAATGAATGAACGGAGAAAGAAGGGGTTGAAGAATTAAAAAGAAAAGCAAAGAAAAGGGTGTAAAGAAATAGCCCTCCATTTGTTCAACCTTAGGGCAGACACCGGGTTCAATTCATAATCTACTGGTTGATGAGCATCACCGGTATTGAAGACCAAAGACGTCATGGACCCAGTGACGCACTAATAAACCTTCTTAGCCACTCAAGTGTCTCTCAAAAGACATTTGTTTCATTCACACAGAGAACCCTTCATAATCTATTGACCTCTCATTACGAGAGTGTTGATATTGAAAAGGAGGCAATCTGCTCCACGCCTCCGATGACCAAACAAATGTGCACAAATTGAGTCTAGAGCCATGAGATTCATCAAAAGATCTCTTAGGTACACTTAGAATTACTCTGGTGTTCTATATCATGGGCATCAGCTGTAAATTTAGGAAAAGTGTCCTTCGCAGATCTCAGCAATCTGCCAAGAACATTCATGAGAAAAGTCACATTTGTGATTATCAATGATTGAATGGAAATCCTGCCAGAGCAACATCAAACAACTCTGTCAGCAGGTCACTTCGGTAACTCCTTGTGGGTTACGCTTAGTGTTTGCTCCAAACGGTCTACAGTCGTGGGGTGATCTCCAGCGACTCACTGAATCGTGGGTGCACTTCGGTGTGTCCGTGTAATCCCTTTCGGGGGAATCCGGTTCAGAACGGTCTGGGTTAGGATTTGAGAAAGTCTTCACACTATGCTGTTGATGATCTCAAGTCTGAGCCTGTAAGTACCGGTTGGTTCGTGCTGTTGCTGCTGCTGCTGCTGAGGAGCTGGAAGTTCGACCATGAAGACTCCATCATGTTCATACCAAGAAGAAATGTTCTCTCAAAGACTCAGTGACATCAAAAGTTCAACATATGATATAGTAAAGTCAAAAGTTCAAGCAAATCAACCTTTCTCAAGTTATAAGATTGAAAAGTGAGAACAAGTTGCAGAAAACAAGTCTAAGACATATGAGCATGATGGAGAAGACGAGAAGACGTTGGAGATTGGCAGATAGAGACAATATCATATCATCATTACACAAGAACAAAGAACCAAAGATTATAAAGACGTCGGAAGCCTAAGAAGCAAAGAAGACGTCGGGCAACATTGATGATCAAGACTTAGGGGGAGATTGTTAGGAACACGTTTTAATTATTTACAAGTCTTGTTCATTTATAATGTTGCAAGTTTAATAGGATTATATTGTTTGTAATTATGGACCGGTCCATTAGTAATCCATGGACCGGTCACAATAGATAGTTCATGTTAGTAACATGCATGGGAATATTCCTAGAATGATTCCCTCCCATTGCCTATAAATACAAGGCATGGGGTACACTCTTATTGTCGGTTTTTCATGCATTGTGCGGAAGCTATGCTTGTGTAACATTTGATCTAATTGAAAAGCCTACCATTCTTATTCTTCTCTTCTTAGTTCTCTTCTCTAGTTTAGCTTATTAGCTTATTGGTTATTTTCATACGTAGCTTATTAATATAGATAGTAGTACGAGTTCTTATTGTCTTAACGTGTGTGTGTTTGAGATCTAAACGGGAACCTACAGAAACAAGGCCCATTATTTTGTATTAGTTGTCCCATAGTACAAAAACTTTGGTCATGAGTGTTATGTGAACACTCCAAAAGTGCGCTTATGCCCCTGCCAAGCGCTGCCTTGCTTCATCATATATCATACAACTAAACACCTGAGAAAAACATGCTAAAGTGTCAACACAATGGTTGGTGAGTTCATAGGTTTATATAAAGCAGTAAGTTGGACTAGTAAGTTCAAGAGTTAACATTTCAATTTCAAAATGTATACAAAAGCGCTATTACGTTGCGCTAAGTTTCATGCTACAGAAGCTACGACCAGTTGGCATGAAATGAGTCATGTAATAATACGGCCCGGCAAGTGTTCTATCCCTAGACACTGTAATTCGACATGGTATACATCCGTTTGTCCAATCCGGACTGTTGAATCCCAACACGGATGGAGGTGTCACCCTCAATAGATCTATTTATAACACTCGTGCTTTCCAGCAGGAAATTAACGGTACATGAGCATGGGCATTTGGGATACAGTACTTAGACCAGCAGGTAATAGTTTATCAAGCAAAAGCATAGTTTAAATAGTCCATAAAAGTAAGCATGTTTCTCACCCCAAGTAGTTTAAAACAAGTTAAAAGTAATAGTGGGGCTATGACTTACCTTGAGCGTAACTGGCTAGGTGAAAGGTAAATTCAAGTAAGTTATGGGAACGGCTTCAACACATGACCTGGATAATGGTAAAGTCTGAGAATCTGACTAAATATGAATAGTGGGTGTGAAAGTGAGTAACGAATAACGATTTGATCGCTGAAGTGAGTGTGTGATATGCTTAAAATGCCTAAAGTTTAAAAATAATATTACATATAATATTATCTTATTTTTATGTCATCTAGATCCAATACTATCGTTTCCTCAAAAGTGATGAAACAAAACGTTAAGTTGAATCGTTAAAACTCGTTATATATAAATATAACGTAACGTTTATTTAAATATGTAACTGAAACTTAAAAATGCACGTGACGTGACGGGAAATCGTAAATGTAAAATAGAAATGAAAATGTCAAATAGATTCTGTTAGTCCATGATCTTTCACTATTTTTACATTTTATACCCTAACGGCGTTTGTGTTGCATCGTTAGTCCTTTGTTATATATAACTTGCATTTTTAGTCCATACATGTCCAAAATGTCATTCTGAGTTTGAAGTTTAATATAATAACAGTTTCTACCCTAAAGTTACTATTTTTACAGTTTCAGTCCTTGCTTTACACAGTTGGCAGTTTTAGTCCCTCTAAATGAAACTATTTGCAAATTTAGTCCAAAAGTCACAAAATGATGGGGAAAAATAATCCGAAAGTCTCAGTAGCTTATTAAAGCTTATCTAAGCTTAATTCAACTACTTAATATCCAAAATAGCTTATTTTTCTATTATTGGGCTTTAACGAGCTATATATAAAGGCCCATTAACGTTTAACGATCCGTGGGCTTTAAGGCAAGTTGGGCTTATCTTTAGGCTCATTTTTAATGTTACAATTTCATATCAAAAGTGCTTATACTCATAACTTATTCAGATTGCTTAATAATAGCTTATTGGGCTTTTTAGTCCAATCAGATTTTATTAACAGTTTTACAAAACGTGTTATGCGATTTACTTTGGCCATTTTAGAAGGATTAAATGAGCTTATATTTGGAAACTATAAATACGAAACTTTTAGCTAGTAGTATAGAGAATTAGGTCATGTAAAAATATTGATGTGTTGTTAAGTCAAATTTGGTTTTACGAGTTTATTTAGGTGGCGGATTGGAACAGATTTTACATATAAAAGACTTAGAAAAATTTGATGTGGTATGTTTTTGTACGTGTGATGATAGTTCAAAATGAAGATCGAATAGGCATGTAAACAACAAATAAACGTGAGGTGAGTGTGTATCAAGGTTCCTAGGCCTTCCACAAGGGAGGCTAACCATTCTTTGTGTTCTAGAAATAAACGTGGTACGTAAAATAAATAGCAAAACATATACGTTTGCAAATAACATAAACGTGATGCATGAAGTGTTTAAATGCTACGAAATGGTATTGAAATGAAATGAGGGGACTTACTACACCTCTAGGGTGGTGAGTGAACGAGTAAGAATGACTAGAACACAAGAAATATTCCACAACTCGCTATAACCAATTTATACGATTTATACCAAAATCCTAACTTTCGAATGAGCTTCCAAAGGAGATTGTAAAACCTTCCTAGTTGTTTTTTGGCTTCTTAGTGATGAAAAGGAACTTGGAAATGTATAAAAAGTCTAAGTGTGAAAGGTAGTAAATGTAGAGTGAATTATTTGTGAAAATATACACGTATTAAGATCTTTGTGTTTATTTTCTACCCATCCACTAGTTCAAATAGTACATGGCAGGAAGTATGTAAGAAATGAGGACTTTAAGGAAGATTTACTGACATTCCATGATTTTAGAAAAGTTTATGTGTGTGAAGTTAGATTTGGTTCGATTCTATATATATAATATATGTCGACACCCAATTTAAAAGGTCCAAAGTAATATTCTAACGTGTGATATTGAGTTAGGAATCGAGAAATACTCTTGTTAACTCATATAGGAACTAGGAAAAATATTAGAACTAGGTAGAATCGAGTTGGGTCGAATTTGAATAAGTTGGTGAATTTTACAAATTCGAATGGGTGGTGATGGAGGGCGTTTACTTTGCTCAATTTACACATATCAAAAGTTGGTATCAAGAGGTGGAATTTCGACATCCTAATACTTTGGTGGGAGGAGAATTAAGTAGTACAAAAATTCGAATATGTCGTGTTCCAAAATTTGGAGAAAACGAGGTGAATTGGGAGTGCTTTGGGTCGATTAGAAATGCAATATAATTGAGAATTGGGCCTTAGTTGGGCTGTTGTGAACAGTAGCCGGATTAAGGAGTTGGGTTGTGAATTTTAAGGTCCATTTGGTAGTTATTGAGTTTATTTAGTTTTCGTGGTTTGCGTGTGAGCTCGTTCCAATATTTGATGGATCACGTTTCAACGTGTTTTGAATTTTTTTTTAATAACGAAATAAACAGTTAAATAATATAACTTCTCGTTAACAGATTGTCAGAAAATAAATAATGCGCAATTTCTGATAATTAATCGTAATTATTAAAGTAGAAAATTACCATTTGTCACAGTCTCCCAACCTTATTTGAATGTCGTCCCGACATTCAATTCGAGTTATCAGATGAAAATACGAAAGATGAGGATATTTGGTCTTGAATTCATCTTCACGTTCCCTACGTGAGTTCAAGTTTTTACTGAAAGTTCTAACAAACTTTGGGTAATTGAATTGCGACTTTACTTAAGTCGTTTGGTTCATTCACACTAAATGAAACAATTGTCTTGCTACCTAATGGATCCAACGGCTGTGAATAGTGATTTTTAACGGTCATGAATAGTGAAAAATAACGGCTATGAACAGTAAAATGTAACTGCTATGAATAGTAAAATGTAACGGTCATGAATAGTGTTCTAACGGCTAGTTTTTCTCTTATATATACCCCATTTTAATTTCTCATTCTTCCACCAACCATATTCCTCTCATTTAATTCTTCCAAAATGCCGCACCTTATTACAATTCTCGCGATCGTGTACGTCGTTGTTGTCGTCATCTATTTGACTTTCGTTCCGGATGAAGATTATGAAGTTTTGGTCGGGATTTTGGGGTTCCTCATACCACTCGTGGTTCTCGCCATTTTTGTGGATAAGATATGGGGGCAATAGTCTTGCGTTAGGATTATTAAAATAAGTCTTTGGTTGTGTTTCTATGTAATCCTTGTAACATTAGCACTATCGTTGCTAATTTTTATCGTTATGTATTAATATTCGTGAATTTTAATAAAATTTACGTTATTTATGCTTTCCGAAATTTTTGTGATTCTTGAATTCATACTTTTGTTGGGTTTCTGTCATAGGATTGGGAAAAATAGGTGTAGTTATCTATAGTGGGTTGGCAATAGGAGCATTTTATCTTGTCATAAAACTCGCTTTTGAATGAAGATTGTTATTAGAAATTTTGAAAAGATAACTGTTTCATTCATGACATGATTCTTCCTAAATTAGACATAGGTGATCAGGCTATGTATAATTGAGGACCAATGATGTGATGCTTGGCTCAGTCATGGTGGGTATTATGTTTTCTCATAAAAGTTTTAGAGGGTGTTCAACGTGTTGTTTTTGTAAAATAACAACGTAATTATTTTTCAAGGAGATAAGAAATTTTGGTTCGCACAACGATGATGGATTGGAAATTTCTAGGGTGGAAATGGGATAACTTTGAAATGGATCCAGGTGTTTGTGAGAGAATAAGGTGGTAATAGTCTATTGTTAGGTCAGGAATGTTATTATAAATTGTGTAATATGGTGATTGTATACAAGTCCTAACATTCTCGTCACCATGTGGAATTATGATTTAATTGAAAGTCATAAGGAAATTTACGACATGTTTAGGTATTATTGTAAGTAAGTGGTTTGCTTTTGTTAAAGGATTGCTAAGGAACAAAGTGATTCATCACCTATAAAAGCTGAAGTTCAGCAACTTTCTCTAAATTCATCAAGTTTATTTTGAATTTTTCTTTATTATGCGTTTGGAATTTCATTCTAGTTGCAATACTTAGAGAACCACAACAATCATAAGTAACATCACGACACGTTTGCATACAATCACAATACACATGGACAACCATAATAACATAAATCGATATCAATATATAGTAAATCGTAACCAACAACATACATTAATAACTTGATCAGTTGAGTTACATAACAAAACGATACAAGACCCTTTATTAATTGCCACATGCGGCGGGTTAAGATTTCTCAAAACTATACAGATGTGAAACTATGCCTAATGGCTGGGAGCATCGTCCATGCGTCCTGTGAGCTCTGAAATCTGGTCCAGAAGCCTCTGTATGTCCGTCTGATGTTGGACCTGCATGTCCTCTACAAGGTTCTATAAAGTGTCAGCTCTGCGGTGTGCTTGTAGAGCTTCCCATACCTGCGTCTGTCCCTCCCTTCGTAAGACTATCGCGAGGGAGCGTGTCTCGGATAACTCTGACTGCATCCTAGTCAGACCATGTTGTAGATCTATCCTACCAGATATAAGGCTGTGTAGGGTATCGTTGACCGTCTCGGGGCGGTCCAATGGTGATCCGTCAATGATGCGGAGGAGTGCATCGATCTGCTCCTCGTGACGCTCCAGACGCGTCACAACGATGGATGGTGTATGGGTATGGGTAACTGCTACCCTGGAGCTCTCTCTAGTCTCAAAGACTCAAGCTGGGGGGGGTGAAGCCAGGGGGAAATGGTAGTGATGGTGAAGATGGATGGATAGGATCTGATATACGAGCCCGGCTCGAAGAAGGTATATCCTCCTCTGGAGTCGGTTCCCGCTGATGGGGTGTAAATGGATAAGTCTGGGTGCAAAGGTCGAATAGGTGGTCAGGTCGTAGGGGTGGTAATGCATGCTGATACTCTGGTGATGTCGGTGGTGTAATCCCGATCATGTCCAAAGGTGAAGTAGGAGAGTAGGGTGGAAATGGTGGTACCATCGGTACTAAGCGTAGGTGTACCCTCTTGCGAGGTGTATGTTTCATGACAGGGCCGTTGGGGTATTTCCGATATAGTTTGTTAAACGGTTCGGGCTCATAGGGTGCAAGGATCCTAACTTTCTTGCCTCGGAATAATGGTGAAACGGGGGGTGGTGGAGGAAGTGAAGGTGTATCATCTACAGGAAGAAACTGCTGACTCTCCATGTACTCGTCGTCAACAGGTGGAATGTAGATAGGGGCAAATGGACTAATATCCTGATGGGGTGGTGAGATATGTGCCGGTAAAGCTAGCACATATGGGTCCTCATATAATGGCGAGTCTGGTAGTATAACAGGTGTCAGGGGTGGTGTAGCGAAGATTTCACCCTCCTCAAAGGGCTCCGTCTCGTCTGATAAGGTGTCTGTCACTAAAGCGGCTAAGGTGTTAGGAACTAATGGTGAGGTAACTAAGGATATGGTGTCCTCGGATTCCCTGTCCAATGAGATGCTAATGTGAGAGACCGTAGACATGGAACTGTGACAAGGATGGTATACGTGCATAAGTATATAGAAGGTACTTAAAATCTTTAGTGTAAGGCTAGAAAGTATTTGCTATAATGTAAGTACATGTGTATAGGTATACAATTAACACGAAAACACATGTTATCAAAGTAGCATGCAAGTATATGCTAAGCTTGCTGAAACAATAAGTAGAGTAGCAAATAAAGTAGTACGTAAGGCAGGCTGGCACTGGCGGTCATAGGTTGAGTTTTTGTAAAAAGCGGTTATAGTCCAGGTTTTATGTGTACCTAGTTCTCTATAACCTTAGCTCTGATACCAATCTGTAACACCCCCAAAATCAGATCGCAGCGGTAACAACATATGGGGTGCTACTTAGTTGGATCATAACACAAGTAATATAGAACGAATTTATCAAATCCGTTTTAAAAGCTTCATTAATTAAACATAAGTTTTACAGAATAGGAATGCGGAAAACAAGGCCCATTATTTAGTACTAGTTGTCCCATAGTACAAAAACTTTGGTCATGAGTGTTATGTGAACACTCCAAAAGTGCGCCAATGCCCCTGTCAAGCGCTGCCTTGCTTCATCATATATCATGCAACTAAACACCTGAGAAAAACATGTTAAAGTGTCAACACAATGGTTGGTGAGTTCATAGGTTTATATAAAGCAGTAAGTTGGACTAGTAAGTTCAAGAGTTAACATTTCAATTTCGAAATGTATACAAAAGTGCTATTACGCTGCGCTAAGTTTCATGCTACCGAAGCTACGACCAGTTGGCATGAAATGAGTCATGTAATAATACGGCCCGACAAGTGTTCTATCCCTAGACACTGTAATTCGACATGGTATATATCCGTTTGTCCAATCCGGACTGTTGAATCCCAACACGGTTGGAGGTGTCACCCTCAATAGATCTATTTATAACACTTGTGCTTTCTAGCAGGAAATTAACGGTACATGAGCATGGCATTTGGGATACAGTACTTAGACCAGCAGGTAATAGTTTATCAAGCAAAAGCATAGTTTAAATAGTCCATAAAAGTAAGCATGTTTCTTACCCCAAGTAGTTTAAAACAAGTTAAAAGTAATAGTGGGGCTATGACTCACCTTGAGCGTAACTGGCTAGGGGAAAGGTAATTCAAGTAAGTTATGGGAACGGCTCCAACACACGACCTAAATAATGGTAAAGTCTGAGAATCTGACTAAATATGAATAGTGGGTGTGAAAGTGAGTAACGGATAACAATTTGATCGCTGAAGTGAGTGTGTGATATGCTTAAAATGCCTAAAGTTTAAAAATAATATTACATATAATATTATCTTATTTTTATGTCATTTAGATCCAATACTATCGTTTCCTCGAAAGTGGTGAAACAAAACGTTAAGCTGAATCGTTAAAACTCGTTATATATAAATATAACGTAACGTTTATTTAAATATGTAACTGAAACTTAAAAAATCACGTGACGTGACGGGAAATCGTAAAATGTAAAATAGAAATGAAAATGTCAAATAGATTCTGTTGGTCCATGATCTTTCACTATTTTTACATTTTATACCCTATGGCCACTCACATCAGTTAACTCAGCTTTAAATTTTAAGGCATGCCACGTCAGCTTTTTCACCCCTTAACTTAACTCAGCTTTAACCCACACATCAATAACTCAGCTTTAACACACATTAACTCAACTTTACACATAAATTTTCAAATTCAACCCCTAACTTATAAATTACTTCATTTTTTAAAAAAACAACACATTTATTAAAACATAACATTACATTCAAACATAACACACTTAAAAAAAAACTTACAACGAAATTAAAGAAATAAATAAAAATAACGACGAAATTAAAAATTACATCATAAAAATAAAGACAATCCTAAATCTACTGTGGAAACTGCCCGAGCTTGTATTTTGCCACAATGCGAGCTTTTTCTTGGTTGATATACCACACCACCTCTGGAGGTTGCCCTTCGGTAGATTACTTCAAAAACTTTATTTCCTCAAGCCTTGTTATCGCCTCCTCTTTTTCTTTTGTTGCCCGATACGCGGCTTCGGCCAATTCTTTTGTGACGATACTCGACTGTCATATTCTCCACGAATTGCACTGACGACATACTTCCTCCCGTACTCGCTCCCGTGCTCGTTCCTCCCGTGCTCTCGGATCGAGCTTTCTTTGCAGCACGCCTTCCTATTGGCCTTGGTTGTTCATCATGACCAAACAACTTCTCATTTGTTTGGCTTGGTGGTTCATCGCCGGTTAAATCAATTCCCTCCGGCGTGTCCCACTTCACATGACCCCGTAAAACCTCCCAAGCCTCCTCGTTGCTAAAAGGAGCAGTTCTGTGCTCGTCCCGGTACATTTCTCGGGCACGTTTCAGGATATCAATTTCACTTTCGCCACTTCTTTCTTGGCGTTGGGAACGTTTGTAGTACGCGTTGAACTTTGAGCAATCACGGTTCAACGTTCTCCACTTACTTTGGAGCATATCCTTGTTTCTTGGTTGGTAATTGACTCTGTTAAACTCATTTTGCACCCGTTGCCAAAACGTATCCCTGCTTTGACTTCGACCCACATGTGCGTCTTCCGACGCTGCAACATAACACTGAGCAAGCACTTTTTCCTCTAGTGGGTTCCAACGTTTGGTCTTGTTGGCAACGGGTTCTTCTTCATCATCCTCCAAAGGTTCGGGGTTTTTTTATTTTCTCGCCTTTCGTTTGATACGCCCGAACTTGTTTTTCTTTGGAGGAGACGTTGGAGTCTCGGGAACTTCATTGGTTGCGGTTTGAGATTGTTGTGAATGTTGGGAGAAGTTGAGATTGGAGAAATTTTGGGTGTTTAGGTTAGATTGATTTTCGTAATAGAGCATTTGTTGATGTTGTTGTAAAGTTCTTCTTCCGACAAGCCAAGTGGGTTCGGGATTGAAGATGAGCCGGCGTTCGGGTTAGAAGATGAGCCGACATTGGGGTTATTATACCCGGAGCTTAAGAGATCTACGAACGATTCGTTCCCGTCATCGTTAAGGTTGAATCGAGACATTTTTTTGGGTTGAAGGTTGAAAAGATAGTGTAAATATGTAGTGTATTGAGTTGTGGAAGTGTGAAAAAAAATATGGTGTGAAATGGTTATTTATAGGGGATTGAAAATGGTTTTGATTTTTTGATTTTTTTTTTACTAAACCCCGCTCCATTCCAACGGCTAGAAATTTTAGGGGGCAAAAGTGCAACAAATGAAACTTCCAACGGTAAGAAATAGGGGGCGGAAGTGATTTTTTATTTTTATTTATTTATTTATTTTTTGGCAAAAGGTACCCTTAACGTTGCGTTAGGGTGCTAACGCAGCGTTAATGCCCCTAGCTCGCAATGCCTAACGCCCCTTAACGCCACTTTAACTTGCAAAATTCGTCCTTTAACGCACGTTTAACGTGCTTGTTGTGAGTGGTCTAACGGCGTTTGCGTTGCATCGTTAGTCCTTTGTTATATATAACTTGCATTTTTAGTCCGTACATGTCCAAAATGTCATTCTGAGCTTGGATTTTAATATAATAACAGTTTCTACCCTAAAGTTACTGTTTTTACAGTTTCAGTCCTTGTTTTACACAGTTGGCAGTTTTAGTCCCTCTAAATGAAACTATTTTCAAATTTAGTCCAAAAGTCACAAAATGATGAGGAAAAATAATCCGAAAGTCTCCATAGCTTATTAAATCTTATCTAAGTTTAATTCAACTGCTTAATATCCAAAATAGCTTATTTTTCTATTATTGGGCTTTAACGAGCTATATTTAAAGGCCCAATAACGTTTAACGATCCGTGGGCTTTAAGGCACTTTGGGCTTATCTTTAGGCTCATTTTTAATGTTACAATTTCATATCAAAAGTGCTTATACTCATAACTTATTCAGATTGCTTAATAATAGCTTATTGGGCTTTTTAGTCCAATCGGATTTTATTAACAGTTTTACAAGACGTATTATGTGATTTACTTTGGCCATTTTAGAAGGCTTAAATGAGCTTATATTTGGAAACTATAAATACGAAACTAACGATCCGTGGGCTTTAAGGCACTTTGGGCTTATCTTTAGGCTCATTTTTAATGTTACAATTTCATATCAAAAGTGCTTATACTCATAACTTATTCAGATTGCTTAATAATAGCTTATTGGGCTTTTTAGTCCAATCAGATTTTATTAACAGTTTTACAAGACGTGTTATGCGATTTACTTTGGCCATTTTAGAAGGCTTAAATGAGCTTATATTTGAAAACTATAAATAAGAAACATTTAGCTAGTAGTATAGAGAATTAGGTCGTGTAAAAATATTGATGTGTTGTTAAGTCAAATTTGGTTTAACGAGTTTATTTAGGTGGCGGATTGGAACAGATTTTACATATAAAAGACTTAGAAAAATTTGATGTGGTATGTTTTTGTACGTGTGATGATAGTTCAAAATGAAGATCGAATAGGCATGTAAACAACAAATAAACGTGAGGTGAGTGTGTATCAAGGTTCCTAGGCCTTCCACAAGGGAGGCTAACCATTCTTTGTGTTCTAGAAATAAACGTGGTACGTAAAATAAATGACAAAACATATACGTTTGCAAATAACATAAACGTGATGCATGAAGTGTTTAAATGCTACGAAATGGTATTGAAATGAAATGAGGGGACTTACTACACCTCTAGGGTGGTGAGTGAACGAGTAAGAATGACTAGAACACAAGAAATATTCCACAACTCGCTATAACCAATTTATACGATTTATACCAAAATCCTAACTTTCGAATGAGCTTCCAAAGGAGATTGTAAATGCTTCTTGGTCGTCTAGTGGCTTCTTAGTGATGAAAAGGAACTTAGAAATGTATAAAAAGTCTAAGTGTGAAAGGTATTAAATGTAAAGTGAATTATTTGTGAAAATATACACGTATTAAGATCTTTGTGTATATTTTCTACCCATCCACTAGTTCAAATAGTACATGGCAGGAAGTATGTAAGAAATGAGGACTTTAAGGAAGATTTACAGACATTCCATGATTTTAGAAAGGTTTGTGTGTGTGAAGTTAGATTTGGTTCGATTTTATACATATAATATATGTCGACACCCAATTTAAAAGGTCCAAAGTAATATTCTAACGTGTGATATTGAGTTAGGAATCGAGAAATACTCTTGTTAACTCATATAGGAACTAGGAAAAATATTAGAACTAGGTAGAATCGAGTTGGGTCGAATTTGGATAAGTTGGTGAATTTTACAAATTCGAATGAGTGGTGATGGAGGGCGTTTACTTTGCTCAATTTACACATATCAAAAGTTGGTATCAAGAGGTGAAATTTCGACATTCTAATACTTTGGTGGGAGGAGAATTAAGTAGTACAAAAATTAGAATATGTCGTGTTCCAAATTTTGGAGAAAACGGGGTGAATTGGGAGTGCTTTGGGTCGATTAGAAATGCAATATAAATGAGAATCGGGCCTTAGTTGGGCTGTTGTGAACAGTAGCCGGATTAAGGAGTTAGGCTGTGAATTTTAAGGTCCATTTGGTAGTTATTGAGTTTATTTTGTTTTCGTGGTTCGCGTGTGAGCTCTTTCCGATATTTGATGGATCACGTTTCAACGTGTTTTGAATTTTTTTTATAACGAAATAAACAGTTAAATAATATAACTTCTCGTTAACAGATTGTCAGAAAATAAATAATGCGCAATTTCTGATAATTAATCGTAATTATTAAAGTGGAAAATTACCATTTGTCACAGCTTAAACCGGAGACGAAGATCTAGATGGAACCATAACTGAAAAAAAATGTTTTATAAGCTACGTGAAGTAGCATTTGATTTTATGAGTTTATGAAGGATTAGTTTTTACAAATGTCTTGTGAGATTTCTATCCATAGGTATCTTCTGATTCATGAAAATGTTCATACTTTAATTTGTTTCATAATTTTCCGTTTTCATTTCAGGTTGCGTTGGAACTGCAGATCAAAAGCCTCTTGGAGTTGACGTCTGAAGCTGTTGTTGAGATGATCAACGGGAAGACCGCTGAAGAGATTCACAAGGTGTTCAACATGGAACAAGATTTCAATGTGATGAACTCAAATAAGTACATTTTATTACCATCATTTATCCTATTTATTTGACTTGTTTTATTATATTATCTGTGAGAATCGATACGTTAATGTTTACTTTTGTAATTCTCAGGTAAAAACATGTATTATGTGAAACTTGGCGATTTTGGACTAATTATGGAGCAAAACAAGCAAGAAGTTAAGAGTCTACTGAAATGTACAAGATCAAGATTATTCTGCTTCAGATACACCGCATCCTACTTATTATATACGGCGCATCACTATCAAGATTTCACAAGCTACGATCCAAGACAGCAAGGACATGCGCCGCATCTAGAAATGGAGTTACGCCGCATCTTAAGGCGGTGTACGAATATTTCTGAATATATTAATCTTGGACCCCACGCGAAGTTAAGTCAATGCGCCGCATCTACTTATCCTATGCGCCACATCTAGCCCTCAGACAGAAACTATAAATACCCCAAAGTCAGACGAATTTCGGAGTTCGGAAATTTAGAAAAACACAAAGACCAAAGAAACCCTAGGACGAATTCAGACGAAGTAGCAGCACAAGACACACCTTGAACGAAGATACAAGAGCTGTAAGAAGGTCCTGCATGTATTCAATTCATTAAGTAGTTTTATTTTATTGTATTAGTACACTTTAATTTATCAGGATTGATGGGCTTGTGTCATTGATTTAATCATGCACTTCAACTCCCCTTAAAATTGCTTTCCCATTAATTAAAGTTTATATGTTGATGTCTTTGGTGACTTTTATTAGTGCATTGATAACCTCTGTGTCTAGCTGAGCATTGCTTGGGTCGCCATGCCCCTTCCTCGCCTATTTATTTTATCGCCTATGCATTCTATCGTCTGTAGAAAAGTAGGAAGAAAGATAAGTAGGATAGTCATAAGTGATCATTAAGGGTTTACTCGCCGATAAGATTAGAGCCAACGAGAAAGGGATTAATCTTGGTGCGTTGCATCGAACTATACACTTCATATAAAACTAGCAATAAAACAAGTGACAAGCTACTTAACTATCAGGACAGGTCTTCTTATTGTCTCAAGTATTTATCTGTGTACGTGTGTGCTAATCGCTGATTCGTGCCTATTAGTTTAGTTTATATTTAATCATAACCAAACCGTGCCAGTCTCTCAGGCTGAACCCCCTTGCGTTAGATTAGGTTGTAGAGCTAACTTCAGATATAAAAATACTGATTAGAATAACTAGATAATACGTTCCACTCTTAGTGATCGACACTCTACTTACCATTATATTCATACTGACCGGGTACACTGCTCGTTAAAGTGTGTGTGTTATTGATAAGTCGGCTAAATATAAATTTAAAACTTGAATACTGCTAAAACCACAACGACATACCGTGGGTATAAATTAGAGCACTACGCACACCACCATCACAATGCTGAAGATATAAAGATGTTGCTTGAACTTGACGGTTGGGATTTTGAGTAAATCATAGTATCTACCACCGGGGTGTGTGATAAGGATTTATTTGGTACCTTTTTAAGGGGTCATTTAAGCCAAACATCGAGTAAATATGATCAAATATTGTTTCAAATCGTTTCTTTTTGTATTTTAGGTACTTGGGACGAGAATTGTGGAAAACGGCACTTTTGGAGCATATTTGGACGATAAAGTGAAGAAAACGACGATGTCACGAAAAGTACGTTAGACTTGGAGGTCTGACGGCGTTACTAGACACAACGTGACGCCGTCCCTTATAAACTCATGGAAGATTTCTAGTGTTGAGCTAACAAGTGACGCCTCAGAAGATTTTGAAGGCTTTATAACCTGACGCCGTCAGGTGTAAAGTGGAGATGGGCGTCACGCTTTATGCTAACAAGAGACGGCTCAGAAGGATTTTACAAGTGACGACCTCAGATCCCTTTCTGACGCCGTCAGAGTGGCGATTACACAGACGAAACCCTAAACCACGGCGAGTTGACGGCGTCAGACGCCGTCAGAACTATATTCCTATATATATTTTCGAAAGTTTTCATTGTTAAGTGTGACATCTTTTGGAGAATAAACCCTAGTCGAATTTCAGTAGCTTTGTAAGGGTTTTTCAACCCTTGAACCTTATGCTTTATTGAAGATAAGTTATTTGTTTTAATCATTCAATATGTCTATGTGTTATTTGATTAACTGTTTATCTTTTCTTCTATCTATCATGCTAGTTTAAGTTTGTTTGTGGTTGCTTAGATCTAATGAAACCTAGTTATTGAATATTGATTTGTTGTCTCTTGTTTAGTTGATTGTTATCGCGTTAGGTTAAGAAAATTGGCTGACTCTTTATATGTAACTAGCTTGAACGTCTTAAAAACGCAACCGTAGAGTGCACTATTGTAACACCCCGACCCGACAAGGGTAGAGATGTCACAATAATGGTGACATATCAGAAACATACACAAGCATACATCTTCAATAATACAAAGGAATACAAAGGTTACAAAGAATTTCAAGGAAATACAAAATTACAAAGGAATAAATACTAAGTCTGAAAATATAAATTCTTCTAGTCATCTCTATAACAAAATATCTATCACAGTGTAGTCTTCTAAGTCCAATGGTCTCTTCACTCATACCCAAACCCGTCGTCCTGCTTATAACCTGCCGCACACGAAAAGAAAACGTGCGGCTGAGCTTATAAAGCCCAGTGAACAGATATAACGGAAACAAAGCAGTAGTAAAGAATAGTGAACAGTAAATGAAATACGAATCAATCCGAATTATGGCATAAGAAAAGGTAACAGTAATGAGAAGTACAAGGGTATAAAGTGTGGGAAACAGTAATCCTCTACGAGCCCAGTATCAGTAATCAGAAACAGTAATCAGTATAATCATGTAGCCGTATAGAGGGGAGACCTCTCAGTAATCAGTAAATATGAGGGGAGTCCTCAACCAGTAAATGGAGTAGCTAGCTCCCAGTATGTGAAAGACGTGTATCGCACACACCATCAGTCACCAATAATAACAGTAATCAGTAATCAGTAATCAGTACAGTACAGTAACAGTTCTAGGATGCATCCATACGCCCCTGGTGGCCATAAACCTCCCAACACACCAAATAAATACATAAAAGGGACGGAACAGGTCATCACTCTCCTGCCCTAGAGTCATGCCATCGGTGCATCAATGACATGGTCATGAAACCCTCATGACTAGTTATGGCTCGTAGTATCAAACTGTGGGTCAGTGGTCAAGTATCAGTATTCAGTATTCAGTTTAGTTTCATAGGTCAAAAATCCAGTTCAGTATATCAAACAGTTCATATCAGATGGTTCAGTAACAGAAAGGTCATTATCAGTAGGTTCAGTAACAGTAGGTTCAGTATCAGTGGATTCAGCAGCAGTAGGTTCAGTAACAGTAGGTTTAGTATCAGTGGATTCAGCAGCAGTAGGTTCAGTAACAGTAGGTTTAGTATCAGTGGATTCAGCAGCAGTAGGTTCAGTAACAGTAGGTTTAGTACCAGAAGATTCAATATTAGAAAGGTCAATATCAGAAAGTTTAGATTCATAGAAAAGATCTTAATTCAAAGGTTTCATATTAAGCTTATATTTAAAATAATCTTTCAGTGACTTTCATAAATGATGTTTAGCAAAACCCTTTTTATAAAGATAGTCCTTAAAAGATATTTTCATAAAATCTTTAGTGCAGTTTCAATTTAAAATTGGTATGACATTGTATTAAAAAGTTTTTCTCAAAAACATTTTCATATCATCTAGGAAAGTTCCAATTCCAGTTTTAATGTCAAAATGAATCTTCAGGGTATTCAGGGGTTTGCATGATTCAGGTCATAAGAAGAAGATCGGATCACGTCAGGTATCAAAGGAATTAAAATAGGGTTCAGTTTATCAAAGGAACTCAGAAATCAAGCATCATGTCAAGAAGGTTCAAGTAAAGGGGATCATATCAGTGGCATTACTACAGAGACCGACAGATCAGAAAATAAAAGAGATCATGAGAAACCTGTGAGAAGGTTCAGAATATCTGTACCTTATACCGCCAACGAAACCATAACATAAGAATAGGAAGGCACTCCTTCTTCAGCGAATCTACACGAATTAGTAATCGGCTTAATTTTTGATAACTTAATTTAAATCAGATTACTTGTTTTAATCGGCTTTCCATTTTTAGTAACTTTCCTTTTATAGCAGCTTTCCAAAAATAGTAACTTTCCAAAAATAGTAAGTTTTCCGATTTAATGACTTTTAGGGTTGAAAATGTCAATTTAATAACTTTATGGCTTAATATTATATGTTAAGGTTCAATATGCTAACTCTTAATAATTTAGGGTTTAAAATGTAATTTACCGTAGTTTCGGGGTTAATGTGCCATTTTAACAAAGTGTAGGGTTCAATGTGTAAATCAGCTTTCCAAAATATTTTCATAATTCCTTCACTTGTAGTTTATAACTTGACAATTATTAGTTCGATCCCTGTTCACTACTTTATATTATATTATACCACTTAAATTTTTGGTGACCCCTTTAACGTCTCAATTAATCCTTAAAGTATCTATAGTGCCATGCTATGGATTTAACTCAGTATATAACTCTCTTTCATTGGCTATTAAACCGACGAAGTATGTGAAACTAACCAATGCAAACACACACATTCTCGAACCCATATACATATTCACACACTTAATATTCTTAACACACACACACACCTTCTCGTACGCATGCACACACTTACACCCTCACCCGTGCTATACCATTTCGAACAACCACAGCCCAAACGACTCTCGACCCTTTTCAAAACAGTTTGCACATGTTTCATGGCCCTACAACTTACACACATGCATGCAACTTCTCTTTAACAATACACCCATTCACCAAGACCTAAACAACTCAAACCTTAACCAATCCCTTACACGACTTATACCCTTTTTCATTTAGTTTATTCACACGTTTATATACCCTAAGTGACTCACAAAGATTCACACACAGCCCCACCCTTCACATAGCCACAATTTCGAAGCATGACACCCTATGTTTATTCCCATTTGTGTTCGGTTAATCCAAACACATTTACACATTTAATACCACACACCATCATGCATACCACCGTCCAAGTGATTACCTAACTCACACATATTCAAACCTTTACCCACATGTATGCGAATATAACCACCATCCAGATGTTAGATCCATTTCTATTTAGGTCATAGGTGAGTTCCATTTTTTTTTTTTTTTTTATTACATATATTCAATCCAAGTTTCTGTTCGTATAAGAAGTTTCATATTAGAATCTTAAAATACCAATTTATATGAGTATGACGCCAGCAGATTCGAAAGATCCAAGATAAAAGCAAATGTCGACTCATAAATTTCCAGTTGTATAATTTAGTTATTTGTATTATAGATAACCGCTTAGTACGTAAACGACATTTAAGATCGTATGACATGCTTCAGTTTTCTGAGTGTATTCTTTACACATGTATATCGAATGAAAAAGGGCGACAAGGAGGACGATGAGGTTACCTTAGGTCGGTATACGAACGGAACCGAGCAAGAACAAAATAAAGCCTACGAATCTCGAACCCCAACTGCTACCCTATTATTACACGAACAACACCACAGCAGCAACTTCGAATCCTTTAAAGCTTAGAGAGAAAAAGATGACAGAAAACTTATGTGCATTTATTTCTTGTGTCGTATGAAGAGAGGAGAGGTAGAAAGGACCTATCATATGGTAAACAATGAGGAGCGTATTTTCAAATAGGAAACAAATAAAGAGAATAAATGTGATTGATATGGTATAACTGTGATGCGTGATTTATGGGCTGAATTGGAGTTCTTATCCCTTTTGAATTTTGTGTTTGTCGCTTGGTGAGTTAGAACAAAAACGTGCACCACTTTTAGGAAAGTTTTTGATTGCAACAAGCTTTATATTATGTAGATATCTTAGCTTAATCCTTTATTAAATATATTTTATAACATATGGTTTAGGTTTCTTTTTAATTTAGGTGTATAATGTATAGTTTCAATGCGAGTAATATTAATGTCACACTTAGGTTATAATTTATAATTCTCTTGCATGATTAATTGTATGTTCTTATGAATTCAAAGTTAGAGGGCAAAATGGGAATTTCAAAGAATGGAAATTTTAGTGTTTTACAACTCTTCCCCTCTAACAGAAAAATTTCGTCCTCGAAATTTGAAGTCGCAAGGTTAGACGAAGTCGTAACAAATCGTAAAAGGTCGTCACGAACAATTTTCACGCCCGGGAGATCCTTGCAGAAGGATCTTCAAAACAAATGGTTTCTCATGACTTGATCAAAACCAGATGGGTTCAGATTTCCTCGGAAGGAGACAAATTAGGTTGATTCAGAACAAAAGGTCCATGCAACATAAAATGAACGATAGGTGAATCTTCAGAAGGCTCACATGGAATACGAACAAGATTTCAAATCAAATTGACTGTGTCAGCAGTATAGAGCTCTTCAAAGAGTTTTCAAGATTCATAACTGAGGTCAACAGAATGCAGAACGAGAGTCCAAACTCATCCAGATATTTAATGAACAAAATCAGAGTATACGCATAGGTAGAATGAACCTAACGTCTCACTAATCACGGATAGACCAACGGAGATCAGATTCTAAACTTCTTAGATACTCCCCCAAGATATCCTATGGCCACAATGAGTGCACGTTATATGGTGTAAGTATTATCACGTTGATCAGGCGTCATAATACTAGCACCACATAATTATGCCTTCATGATGATCATACTTTATCTCGAGTCGTGAGTATAACAACCTATCTTAATCCACCTAGTACTTCTACAGTCTCAGAGTCAATAAGATCAAAGTCATAGTCACGAGAGAAATAAGACTATTCGCAAGAGTATCGGAATTTCCAGATTGCCTAGCAAAGTAAGGCACGCCGTCACAAGCATCAGATTTTCCACAGTTTGCCAAAATTCCTCAGAACAAAACCATCATTGAACATACGAAAATAAGCACGGGCTGAAATGCTTCTAGGAAACTTAAATCATTAGCGGATCTTATCATGATATAACGAAGCTTAAGGGAGTCAACGGAAATGAAAACTAATCGTCAATAACTTCGGTCTTCACAGAATCAATTCTTCCAAACATAAAAGGTCTGATTCAGAAATCCGTTCATTCAAGACATCTACTCTCTTCAAGTCCGGTTAACATGTCTTCGTTTTTCCATCAATCTGGAAGTGAAGCAAAATCGTCTGGTTCATCACGCCTCCTGCAGTTCTTCTTGGAATGTGATGGAGTAATGTGAATTTCTGGCACGATCTTTAAGTTTCTTCATCCTCCAGTCTGCTTCCGCCCTCAATTCATCTTAGTACAACCAAGATGAATAGGGAAGTGAGACTGTACGTCTTCATCAGCTCCAGGTTCGCCGTCTTTCTTCTGCATCGCCAACACTTCTGTCTTGTAAGGAATGTCTTCACTCTTCAGGGTAGTCACCGCTGTTGTCAACTCTAGGTCAGGTAGTGAAGTAATTCTTCTGATGCGTTTCTAATTGTCTTGATGCATACGCAAAACCTTCTGTGTTGTAAGGGAGGATAACCGAGTCTCTTTCTGAAATGTCTCAAAATTTATTCCGTCTGAGGGTATGGAAACAAATTTCTATTTCAGCTTTCCAAAACTCCGTTCTCAATCGGACTAAGTTGTTTCTCTCTGGTCACGAAATTCATCAAGGGTAACGCAAGTTGTAAACGTCTTCAGAATTCTGATGCAAAGTTCAAAAGATTTCAGTTTACCATTTTGTTATCGGTCTTGACCATTCGGTGATAGTTTCAAAATTTGCGGGATTTAAAAAGGGATATTCTCAAACAAGAAAAACCGTTGCCTGAACAGATATCAATCTCTCAGAATGCACAAGTGATCGTCAAATTTCTTACAAAGTGCAAAAATGATTTTCATGTTCTTCTTCGTCTCCGAATGTACTATTAAGTCATACAATGACCATTTGCCCAAGTACTCACGAGAACACATTCATTTATCAAATTTACAGAATAGTCAGAGCTTTAGCTAATACTATTAGCGTCACAAACCGTCATATCAGTCGTTACAAATACGGAAAGCGATCTCAAGAATAACCCCAATTTATTTCCATCTGAAGGAAATTTCGCGCTCTGAAATTAAATAGATACAAAGTCGTTTCAGGGTGGAGAAATAAGGGTTCCAAATAGCAATACGGTTCAGCTTCGAGAATCAATACATGTCTCCTGTCATCATTCTTCTTTATCGCGAACAAAACTGAAATACGCCAAGAAAATACGCTTAAGCGAACTTACTTCTCACTCCGGTGGAAAATTTGGTGGTTCAATCAGAAATCGTGTTCAGAAAATTCAGGGTGCCAAGTAATTTTCAAGATAAGGTTCATTCATTGTTGTACGAAATGGGTTCAAGGAAAACTTCATAATCGCGAACATAACACACGAGTCTTCAGAGTAATAATGATAGACCAGAGTTTAACAATCGGTAATCATGGTAGGGAGTTCAAAATTGTTTCAAACGTCATATGTGAGACATAGGAGGATAGTTGTCAAACAACCAATCCTTTATCAGAATAACATTAGAGTTAACAGTCCACAGAAAGGCAGATCAACAAAGCAAAATCTTATCATCCAAAATGAGAGGGAAACATTCTTATACTCGTGGTTAAACACCACAAGGCTTTTCATAAGGACAGAGATGGTTAAGACCAAATCAAATAGTGTCAGAAAATTTATAGGTGCTTATCAAGAGACAAGAGACAATTAACAGAAGGTATCAAATGCTTATCAAAAGCAGAAGACAAATAACAGAAGGTGTCAAGTACGTCATTGCCAAGGGGATTTTCAAAATGCCCGATGAGGTATCAAAATGATTGACAGAAGGATCAGAGGTCAGAGTCAGACTCAGTAGACAAGGATCAAATAGTGTCAGGCCATATTATGCAGTTCTCAATGCCTTTCAGAATTATTAAATTCTCAAATCTTGGGTAGTGCAAAGCATAAGCTTTTAATTTCTAAAAGTGATATTAACAGACTTTAATCAAAAGCAGGGCACGAATCAGAGTGATGCGGAAGCAAATACTTAAACAAACGCCTTATAGTCTACCCATTTCTCACCGGTCAGAACTTAAGTTTCTATAGGGAAATCCTAAAGCAGATTCTTACAGGTTATCTTTTAAGCGCCTACAGTGGGAACTTAGTGGTCTAACTTACACAGGTCAAGGGTAAATGTATTACGAGTCGCAGCCTGTCTCTCTGATACCATAAATTGGCTCTGATACCATAAATTGTAACACCCCGACCCGACAAGGGTAGAGATGTCACAATAATGGTGACATATCAGAAACATACACAAGCATACATCTTCAATAATACAAAGGAATACAAAGGTTACAAAGAATTTCAAGGAAATACAAAATTACAAAGGAATAAATACTAAGTCTGAAAATATAAATTCTTCTAGTCATCTCTATAACAAAATATCTATCACAGTGTAGTCTTCTAAGTCCAATGGTCTCTTCACTCATACCCAAACCCGTCGTCCTGCTTATAACCTGCCGCACACGAAAAGAAAACGTGCGGCTGAGCTTATAAAGCCCAGTGAACAGATATAAGGAAACAAAGCAGTAGTAAAGAATAGTGAACAGTAAATGAAATACGAATCAATCCGAATTATGGCATAAGAAAAGGTAACAGTAATGAGAAGTACAAGGGTATAAAGTGTGGGAAACAGTAATCCTCTACGAGCCCAGTATCAGTAATCAGAAACAGTAATCAGTATAATCATGTAGCCGTATAGAGGGGAGACCTCTCAGTAATCAGTAAATATGAGGGGAGTCCTCAACCAGTAAATGGAGTAGCTAGCTCCCAGTATGTGAAAGACGTGTATCGCACACACCATCAGTCACCAATAATAACAGTAATCAGTAATCAGTAATCAGTACAGTACAGTAACAGTTCTAGGATGCATCCATACGCCCCTGGTGGCCATAAACCTCCCAACACACCAAATAAATACATAAAAGGGACGGAACAGGTCATCACTCTCCTGCCCTAGAGTCATGCCATCGGTGCATCAATGACATGGTCATGAAACCCTCATGACTAGTTATGGCTCGTAGTATCAAACTGTGGGTCAGTGGTCAAGTATCAGTATTCAGTATTCAGTTTAGTTTCATAGGTCAAAAATCCAGTTCAGTATATCAAACAGTTCATATCAGATGGTTCAGTAACAGAAAGGTCATTATCAGTAGGTTCAGTAACAGTAGGTTCAGTATCAGTGGATTCAGCAGCAGTAGGTTCAGTAACAGTAGGTTTAGTATCAGTGGATTCAGCAGCAGTAGGTTCAGTAACAGTAGGTTTAGTATCAGTGGATTCAGCAGCAGTAGGTTCAGTAACAGTAGGTTTAGTACCAGAAGATTCAATATTAGAAAGGTCAATATCAGAAAGTTTAGATTCATAGAAAAGATCTTAATTCAAAGGTTTCATATTAAGCTTATATTTAAAATAATCTTTCAGTGACTTTCATAAATGATGTTTAGCAAAACCCTTTTTATAAAGATAGTCCTTAAAAGATATTTTCATAAAATCTTTAGTGCAGTTTCAATTTAAAATTGGTATGACATTGTATTAAAAAGTTTTTCTCAAAAACATTTTCATATCATCTAGGAAAGTTCCAATTCCAGTTTTAATGTCAAAATGAATCTTCAGGGTATTCAGGGGTTTGCATGATTCAGGTCATAAGAAGAAGATCGGATCATGTCAGGTATCAAAGGAATTAAAATAGGGTTCAGTTTATCAAAGGAACTCAGAAATCAAGCATCATGTCAAGAAGGTTCAAGTAAAGGGGATCATATCAGTGGCATTACTACAGAGACCGACAGATCAGAAAATAAAAGAGATCATGAGAAACCTGTGAGAAGGTTCAGAATATCTGTACCTTATACCGCCAACGAAACCATAACATAAGAATAGGAAGGCACTCCTTCTTCAGCAAATCTACACGAATTAGTAATCGGCTTAATTTTTGATAACTTAATTTAAATCAGATTACTTGTTTTAATCGGCTTTCCATTTTTAGTAACTTTCCTTTTATAGCAGCTTTCCAAAAATAGTAACTTTCCAAAAATAGTAAGTTTTCCGATTTAATGACTTTTAGGGTTGAAAATGTCAATTTAATAACTTTATGGCTTAATATTATATGTTAAGGTTCAATATGCTAACTCTTAATAATTTAGGGTTTAAAATGTAATTTACCGTAGTTTCGGGGTTAATGTGCCATTTTAACAAAGTGTAGGGTTCAATGTGTAAATCAGCTTTCCAAAATATTTTCATAATTCCTTCACTTGTAGTTTATAACTTGACAATTATTAGTTCGATCCCTGTTCACTACTTTATATTATATTATACCACTTAAATTTTTGGTGACCCCTTTAACGTCTCAATTAATCCTTAAAGTATCTATAGTGCCATGCTATGGATTTAACTCAGTATATAACTCTCTTTCATTGGCTATTAAACCGACGAAGTATGTGAAACTAACCAATGCAAACACACACATTCTCGAACCCATATACATATTCACACACTTAATATTCTTAACACACACACACACCTTCTCGTACGCATGCACACACTTACACCCTCACCCGTGCTATACCATTTCGAACAACCACAGCCCAAACGACTCTCGACCCTTTTCAAAACAGTTTGCACATGTTTCATGGCCCTACAACTTACACACATGCATGCAACTTCTCTTTAACAATACACCCATTCACCAAGACCTAAACAACTCAAACCTTAACCAATCCCTTACACGACTTATACCCTTTTTCATTTAGTTTATTCACACGTTTATATACCCTAAGTGACTCACAAAGATTCACACACAGCCCCACCCTTCACATAGCCACAATTTCGAAGCATGACACCCTATGTTTATTCCCATTTGTGTTCGGTTAATCCAAACACATTTACACATTTAATACCACACACCATCATGCATACCACCGTCCAAGTGATTACCTAACTCACACATATTCAAACCTTTACCCACATGTATGCGAATATAACCACCATCCAGATGTTAGATCCATTTCTATTTAGGTCATAGGTGAGTTCCATTTTTTTTTTTTTTTTTATTACATATATTCAATCCAAGTTTCTGTTCGTATAAGAAGTTTCATATTAGAATCTTAAAATACCAATTTATATGAGTATGACGCCAGCAGATTCGAAAGATCCAAGATAAAAGCAAATGTCGACTCATAAATTTCCAGTTGTATAATTTAGTTATTTGTATTATAGATAACCGCTTAGTACGTAAACGACATTTAAGATCGTATGACATGCTTCAGTTTTCTGAGTGTATTCTTTACACATGTATATCGAATGAAAAAGGGCGACAAGGAGGACGATGAGGTTACCTTAGGTCGGTATACGAACGGAACCGAGCAAGAACAAAATAAAGCCTACGAATCTCGAACCCCAACTGCTACCCTATTATTACACGAACAACACCACAGCAGCAACTTCGAATCCTTTAAAGCTTAGAGAGAAAAAGATGACAGAAAACTTATGTGCGTTTATTTCTTGTGTCGTATGAAGAGAGGAGAGGTAGAAAGGACCTATCATATGGTAAACAATGAGGAGCGTATTTTCAAATAGGAAACAAATAAAGAGAATAAATGTGATTGATATGGTATAACTGTGATGCGTGATTTATGGGCTGAATTGGAGTTCTTATCCCTTTTGAATTTTGTGTTTGTCGCTTGGTGAGTTAGAACAAAAACGTGCACCACTTTTAGGAAAGTTTTTTATTGCAACAAGCTTTATATTATGTAGATATCTTAGCTTAATCCTTTATTAAATATATTTTATAACATATGGTTTAGGTTTCTTTTTAATTTAGGTGTATAATGTATAGTTTCAATGCGAGTAATATTAATGTCACACTTAGGTTATAATTTATAATTCTCTTGCATGATTAATTGTATGTTCTTATGAATTCAAAGTTAGAGGGCAAAATGGGAATTTCAAAGAATGGAAATTTTAGTGTTTTACAACTATTGGTTTTGTTCGTTGTATTTATTGCGTGAATTGCGCCTTGTAGATCCTAGAAAACTTAATGGATGTTAAGGGATTTAGGGGAGACTAATATTCATAGAGTTGGGGACTTCGGCACCTCCCCACGACCAATAATAAGGAATACGACACTTCAACTAAAAAAAAGACGTGACAATTCAACGAATCAATAGGAGATAACTAGGGAGTAATTAAATCTAAGTAAACACGCTTTTCCTATCATAAGAAGTTCACCAATTTATTTTTTCTTGTTTTTTTAGTTTAATTTTAGTTTTATAATTAGTTTTTGGGTTAGTTGATTAACAACTAGTTCCGCCAATTCCTTCAAAACCGAGATTTTAATTGCTTTCTAAAAAATATAAAAATACAAAAAGAATCATCCCTCACCTCTAGACCTATCTCGTCATACATCTTGACCTAACGACACTATTCCCCTAGAGAACGATCAATCCTCCGGACCTACCTATACTACACTACAACGATCAGGTACACTGCCTGGAGGATTGCAAGCTTCTCAAGATCCCTTGAGAAGTAAAACCTTTTGCGTGGACGCAATCCTCGCATCAGTGTGATACTCGCACCACAATTATGCACACATCATGTTGTAATATATGCATTAGTGATGTGATATTGTGGTGTGTGCATCAATTTTATGGTGTAAGTATCAATTCTCATCTTCCATCAGTTGCAACAAATTTACTTTATTGTTTATATTGGGCCTGTTTATTTTTTTATCAATTAAGTCGCTTATGGTTATTAATGACTATATGGGCGGTCTGATATCCAGGTTTGCCTCAATTTGGATATTAATGGGATCCTTCTAGCTAGCTAGTCTTTGTAGAGGAAATATCCACAAGCCAGAGAAATCTTGTGAATCTCTTCAGTAGTCTTCCCATTTGGTGAAAATGATAGTAATGGTTTGAACTGAAATATGGGATTTTGTTGAATTTAAGGTTTATGGGTTTTGTATGTGATGAGGATAAAGGGCGAGTAGTAAAGTGGTTTAAAGGTTTAAGGTTGAACCAATGTTTTGACACCCGGGTCGAACCGGCCGGGTTAACTGGTTCCGGCAAAAAAAAGGGTTAATCGGTTAGACCCGCCGGGTTTTAAGTGACCCGGGTCAACCCGGTTCTCGAAACCCGGCCATGTTTGGTTTTTTTCATTTTTTTATTGAAAACCGGGTTCACCCAATTGAAAAAAAATAGTATTTTTAATAGAAAACCGGGTTGACCCGGCAGTCGAACCGGTAACCCGGTGACTTGGCCGGGTCGATTAAAAACCCGGTTTTCAAAACATTGGGTTGAACAACCGATTTGTTTTTGTGAACTAGTGACTAAGTCAACTACTTTTTTTTTTTTTTTTTTTTTTTTTTTTTTTTTTTTTTTTTTTTTTTTGGGATTTTGTTGGCACAAATACAATGGTTGATCGGTTCATTAGACCGGCACAAATCGGTTCAAAATTTACTTTTAAAGTGACATACTTTACTTTCCGTACGTTTGTCCAATAGTTTCAATTTTGATATGTTTTAGCAATATTCTTTAAATCACATTACTCCAAACATGTACTCCGAAAAATGAAAACAAATGTTAAAACTAGTCAAACATACTAACACTATGTTCTCAAGATGTTGATAAGGAAGTAAATGAAAGTAAATGAAAGATCCTCATGTTCTCTAGTTTTTTGAAGGAAGTAAATGGAAGTAAATGAAACATCCTCATGTTCTCTAGTTTTTTTAAGGAAGTAAATGGAAGGAAAGCACATGAAAGCTCTTTGTTTTTTTGGTAAGTAACTTTCATCCCATAATTGGGCTGCAAAGGAAGGAAAGTGACTGGTCCCACTACATTTACTTCCTCTCCTTTACTTTTCCCTCTTTTACAATCCTTTACTTTACTTTTCCTTCTCAAATTAAGTGGAGAACAGAGTGTTATATGACATGTACTGTGTTGCCACTTACTTAAATAGTTTGGCCAATGTCGAGTAAAATACTTTTATGTGACCAGATTGAGATCATCTCATATAACATGTACTGCATTCATTGTATTATTTTGCATATTTTCTGTTTTTGTGTGTTTTTATTTTTGTTTCTTTTCGTTTGTTTTATTTTTGTTTTTCTTTTTTTTTTTCTTTTTTTTCTGTGTTCTGCTATCGTTGTACTGAGCTAATTTAAACGATACGGCGTATTGCGTTTAATTTTTATAAAATACAACGCGTTTAATAAATTCGATACGACGCATCTTTTCCCCAAGATACGGCGTATCTGTTTTTAATAAGAAATTTTTTTCTAAACGATAAAGCCATACGACGCATCTGCTTTAGTAGATACGGCGTATCTATCATTTTAATTAAAAACAGTTTTCGAATTATTAAACAGATACGACGCATCGATTTTTATCAATACGGCGCATCTTCTGAATCAAAAATCTTGTATTTTGAAACATAACGAAAATACGGCCCATTAACTTTTGTTAATACGACGCATTTAATTTAATAAATATACGTTGATTTTTGATAATTAAAACTGATACGGCGCATTCTAATTTCTAAGCGGCGTATCTGTTTTCTGAATAAAGTCTGATTAAATTTTAACGATTATAAGATACGGCGTATCCAACTTTTTGGATACGGCGCATCGTCTGCAGATATCAGTAACTTTTATTTTTCGTATTCCGTTTTCGTTGTTGATTTTCTGATATATTACTTTCTTGAACATACCCTACTGATGCTTTTGTGATAGTTTCAGGAGGTGCATGACCAGGAGTTCTACAAAGAACTTGATTCAACCTTTCGAAGATCCTGAACGAGCCTTTCATTCGCTTAAAAGGCTTTTCAACACAAAAAGCTTTGATATCTCAAGTTCGTTCGAGCTTGATTACTTTTCTGAAGAGAAAGAGGAAGAAGAAACAGAAACAATGGCGGAAAACACTACTATGGAGGAATACATGAACAAAACCCGTGCTGATTACACTTCAGGAGTTGCTAGACCAAAGTTTGATGAAAAGTCTAAATTTGAGTTGAAGGGTCAGTTTCTCAAGGAGCTAAGAGAAAATGCTTTCAGTGGATCGGAACATGAGGATGCTAATGAGCATGTTGAAAAGGTCCTCGAGATTGCAGATTTGTTTACTACAGAAGGAGTCTCTGACGATCAACTCATGCTAAGAATCTTTCCAATTTCACTTAAAGGAGCTGCTAATAAGTGGCTAAGAAATGAACCTGCTAGTTCAATCACTACATGGGAAGATTTGAAGAGCAAATTCCTGAAAAGATATTGCCCACCTGCTAAAACCGCTAAAAAGATGGAGGCTATCAACAGTTTCAAGCAAGAGCCTGATGAAACTCTTTATCAAGCTTGGGAATGATTTAAAGACCTATTAATGAAGTGCCCTCAACATTATCTAAGTGAAATGCAGGAGATAATATTGTTTTATCAAGGATTGGACGTGCCTACTAGACAAATTTTGGATGCTAAGGGAGCTGTGCCTCAAATGAGTGCAGCCAATGCTAGAAAAGCTATCCAAGAAGCTGCTGATCATTCTCAAAAATGGCACGATGGAACCTCTACTAGATCTAAGAGCAGCACTAATTTTGACGGGTTTGCTGCAATTCAAGCTCAATTGGATAAAATTAGTAGAGAGATGAAGAAGCGTGATGAGAAAGTGTATGCTGCCCAAGTTGGATGTGAAAAATGCGAAGGACCTCACTACACTAAAGATTGACCTAATAAGAATGAAAGTGAGACGTTCGAAGAAGCATACTACACACAATTTAGACAACCATTCCGACCTTCAGGAAGATTTAGGGAAGCTACTCCGGGATTCTATCAAAAAGAACAACTTTAATCCCACTTATCAAGAAAGGAGGCAGACTTTAGATGACACTTTAAAGCAAATTATGGCCGATGCTGCTAAAAGACATGAGGAGAACACTGTTATGATCAAGGAAATCCGAGCTTCAACGGACACTATTACAAGAAATCAAGGAGCTTCGATCAAAGCATTGGAACAACAAATTGGACAAATGAGCAAAGTTCTTCAAGAAATGGGATACGGAAGTTTACCTAGCTCAACTGAAACCAACCCAAGAGATCATGTCAAGGCCATAAGCACCACTGAAGAAGTCACGCCTAACATTCCTTTTCCTAGAAGATTGATGAATGGTAATGATGCTGCAAAGCCCGAATTTTTCTTTAATTCTTCAATCAGTTTAAGGAGGTTACTCAAAGAGAAGACGAAGATTGAAGAGGAGATCAAGGCTACAATGAAAGAAGAGAGCTCTGCAACCGACTTACATGCCTTGCCTCATAAAGAAAAGGACCCAGGAAGTTTTACTTTACCTTGTTCAATTAATGATATATCTTTCAATAATGTGTTAGCTGACTTAGGAGCTAGCGTTAGTGTAATGCCCCTTAAGACATTCACTACACTAGGACTAGGAAAATTAGCACCAACTAAGTTGCTTATTGAATTGGCTGACAAAACGGTAAAACGACCTGAAGGGATTGCTAATAATGTGCTAGTTAAGATTGAGAAATTTGTTTTCCCTGTAGACTTTGTTATATTAGATATGCCCGAGGATGTTAAGATTCCTTTAATCCTTGGAAGACCTTTCTTGTCTACCGCCCATGCTAAGATTGATGTGTTTAAAAGAAAAATCTCATTAAGGGTAGGGAATAATAAACTAGTCTATAAGTGCCAAGATCCTGTTAAAAGCATAATTAGAGGCGTCTATGTGCTAGGATTAAGAGAACGTGTGGACATCGATCTTGAAGCTAGGTTTATGGGAGAAACCTTGGTAAATAATGAATCACTTGAGACCTATAGTGGAGACTACATTGAATTAAATGATCTTAATTTACCATTAGGAATCAATGATCAATTTATGGAGGAATTAGAACCCGAAATTGAAAAAGGAGAAATTATGGATATACCTAGAGTCAATATGATCAACACTAAGAATTATGATGAATTTGAAGGATATCCTAGTTTCTGTGATTATGGTAGAAAGATCCATGTAGATTGTGCTTATAATTTACAATTTCCTTGCATGATAGGATTTAAACAGGTTTGCGCCAACTTTTTCCCTATTTTACCAATTAATGTAATGTCAAAAGATTTCTATAATTCTATAATGAAAAACAAAATTGAGTATAGAGGGAAAAACGTAGTTGGAGTGTTCATGAATGTACTTATTTTTGTTGGAAATTTAACTATTGTTACAGATTTCACTGTGGTGGAAAACATGGATGCTTATCGTGATGTTGAAATGGGTGACGTGATCGTTGGGAAACCATTCTGTAAGGAGGTCGAAATTAACGCTAAAAGATTTGAAGGAAAGATCACCTTTAAAAGTGGAAGCAACGTTATCACTTACATGATGCCTCGTGCTCACCCAAGGTTTGAACATGCCCCTAACAAATTTTGTTACAAATATACACCATTTCTTTTTGTAGATGAAAATGACGCTGAGAAAGGGATCGAGTATCCGTACCAAAAGATGAAAGGATTCTACAAAGGTGTACTTGAATTGGGGCCGGAATATGTTCGTGATGAAGTAATTCGCAACTACATCGTGCGCGGACATGTGGGGATCAATAGATCTGAATAAAGAGCTGAACGTGAGTCTAACTTGAAGACTCTGGAATAAAGACAAGTGCTGACCGGGAGACAACCCGGAAAATTTTTACTATTCTGTTCTGTGTCGAGTCAGTCAGGCCCGCAGAAGATACGGCGCATCTCAATCCTGAGATGCGACGCATCCCCTGCACTGGTCATATCTTATTTTATTTTCTGCATTTTTATTTTTAACTTTAAAAACTTTCTGTCAGTATTTTAATGCGGCGCATCCCTGGTTAAGGATGCGACGCATCTTTTATTATGATTCGTAATTATTCCAGGCTCGATACGGCGCATCTTCTTTCATAAGATACGGCGTATCGACTGACCTGATGATTTTCAGTTTAATTTTTTAAGTTTTATTTTCGCTAACTACTAATGTATTATGTAAGTTTGAACTTTCTTAACTTAGGTGTGTTTAAAGTCTTGATGGTATTATAGATTCCTGCAATTTCTGTGGATAAATAAATTATGAAGCTTAAACGTTTTCATCCACAAGAAAGATGATTTTTGCTCTTATTCAAATAATGGAGGATCATACCGAGCAAATCTCAGGGGAGTTTTTCTGTTCTAATTCTTTTATTTTCCAGTTTTTAATCTTTTATACAAACAACGAGGACGTTGTTTAACTTAAGTGGGGGATTGGAGAATTAGAACACTTACTTGTCCTAAACTTTTTCAAAATATGCTTAAAATGCGCTTAATATATCAAAATTTAAAATTTTTTTAGCATGTTTTTGTTTAAAGTCTAAATTACATTGCTGCACACATGACGTTATTTTCAAAAATTGTGAACTTTTAAAAATTCACAAATCTATGAGTGTGCCGGTGACTTGTAAACTTTAGAACTTGGCTTGTATACTATTCGAGACCACCATAATAAGTATTATTTTCATAATTGGAATGACTTGTCTAAATTGGTAAATTTTTAGGATTACACCCAAATAGCCTATTATATGTTATGTGATATTAACTAACTACACTGGTTAGTTAACCCTCGTATAATACCTTTTGTTACTCTCATTTTTAGAGTAAGATACCTCTAGAAAAACACTCAGAGCCATTCCTTTCGTTTCTTACACCTTTGTTATAATGTTTCGTTACACTCTTACACCTTAGCCTACCCTGTAGATTAAAATCCGTGGTTGGTTAATTGCTTTAGGCAAAGTGTGTTTCCTTACATTACCTGTGTTCGCGTGCGTAATTCATTATCTTTGGTTGAGTCAGGAAATTGCACAATGCAATTGGAGTGAAAGTAAATACTGTATATCTTTGAGTTTGTTTTTTTTCGTGTGTTTACTACTTTCACTATTACCGTTATTTCTGAAGTCATGAAAAGTATGGAAAAATTATCCAGAGTTATCGTTATAGTGATGTGGTGAAATTTTACACATCTATGTTTATGTTTCAACTTAAAAAAAAAAAAAAAAAAAAAAAAAAGGAAATCAAAAAAATAGAAAAGAAAAATGAAAAGTTGGATGTTTGTTTTAACCAACTTATGTAAAGTTTTGTATTAAGTGGTCGATATCACCACTAGTTGTTGTATATTATATTTATGGATTGAATGGGAGTTGGCCGTTATGGGAACGCCAACTAAGGTTATTCTTTGATTGAGATCTTGTTGAGTATAATTCGTGTCTACCTAAAGCGTGTGTTTCAAGTGTTAAAGCGTGAGTTATTCAGTGATATGAGTCTTATTCATAGGATGGTTGGGATAGCAGTTTACCACACTTAGGATTTTAATTTATCTGTTTTGTTTATTTTTCATTTTATACCAATTTGTATCCCAAATATTATCCATACCCTATATTATTCTTTATCCAAACCTTTGATTTATTGAGATTAGGGATTTGAGCAATCTTAAGTATCGTAGTCGTGGATTCGGCTATGTATTTATGATTTTGTCGCCCTTTTTAATATAATATTATTGGTGAAGATTACTTGGTCCTATCTTTAGCCTATTCGAGTTAAGGATTTGAGCAATTGCAAGTATCGTGTTCGTGGATTCGATCATGTATTTGTGATTTTGTCGCCTTTTCTGGAATTTGAGATCGATAGAGATTAAGGAGAATGATTAACCCTTAACCAACAAACCCTTTTTACCGTTTTAGACTTGTTATCCCTTGGCTTTAGTGGAGGAGATGCGTATACTTGCCAAGCTTATGATAGAATATTCGTCACGACTGGACAGTTAAACGATTAGATTTGCTTTTATCAAAATATATTTTATTTTATTTCTAATTCGTTAAGTGTTTGGTTGTGTGATTATGACAAAATGAATACATGCTTAAATATAAAAATAAATCCTAATATCTTTTAGGATACATTTTCATAAGATTAATTCTAAGGTTTACGTAGGGACAAGTAAAGTTCAAGTGGGGGGATATTTGATGAACTCAAATAAGTACATTTTATTACCATCATTTATCCTATTTATTTGACTTGTTTTATTATATTATCTGTGAGAATCGATACGTTAATGTTTACTTTTGTAATTCTCAGGTAAAAACAAGTATTATGTGAAACTTGGCGATTTTGGACTAATTATGGAGCAAAACAAGCAAGAAGTTAAGAGTCTACTGAAATGTACAAGATCAAGATTATTCTGCTCCAGATACGCCGCATCCTACTTATTATATACGGCGCATCACTATCAAGATTTCACAAGCTACGATCCAAGACAGCAAGGACATGCGCCGCATCTAGAAATGGAGTTACGCCGCATCTTAAGGCGGTGTACGAATATTCCTGAATATATTAATCTTGGACCCCACGCGAAGTTAAGTCAATGCGCCGCATCTACTTATCCTATGCGCCACATCTAGCCCTCAGACAGAAACTATAAATACCCCAAAGTCAGACGAATTTCGGAGTTCGGAAATTTAGAAAAACACAAAGACCGAAGAAACCCTAGGACGAATTCAGACGAAGTAGCAGCACAAGACACACCTTGAACGAAGATACAAGAGCTGTAAGAAGGTCCTGCATGTATTCAATTCATTAAGTAGTTTTGTTTTATTTTATTAGTACACTTTAATTTATCAGGATTGATGGGCTTGTGTCATTGATTTAATCATGCACTTCAACTCCCCTTAAAATTGCTTTCCCATTAATTAAAGTTTATATGTTGATGTCTTTGGTGACTTTTATTAGTGCATTGATAACCTCTGTGTCTAGCTGAGCATTGCTTGGGTCGCCATGCCCCTTCCTCGCCTATTTATTTTATCGCCTATGCATTCTATCGTCTGTAGAAAAGTAGGAAGAAAGATAAGTAGGATAGTCATAAGTGATCATTAAGGGTTTACTCGCCGATAAGATTAGAGCCAACAAGAAAGGGATTAATCTCGGTGCGTTGCATCGAACTATACACTTCATATAAAACTAGCAATAAAACAAGTGACAAGCTACTTAACTATCAGGACAGGTCTTCTTATTGTCTCAAGTATTTATCTGTGTATGTGTGTGCTAATCGCTGATTCGTGCCTATTAGTTTAGTTTATATTTAATCATAACCAAACCGTGCCAGTCTCTCAGGCTGAACCCCCTTGCGTTAGATTAGGTTGTAGAGCTAACTTCAGATATTAAAATACTGATTAGAATAACTAGATAATACATTCCACTCTTAGTGATCGACACTCTACTTACCATTATATTCATACTGACCGGGTACACTGCTCGTTAAAGTGTGTGTGTTATTGATAAGTCGGCTAAATATAAATTTAAAACTTGAATACTGCTAAAACCACAACGACATACCGTGGGTATAAATTAGAGCACTACGCACACCACCATCACAATGCTGAAGATATAAAGATGTTGCTTGAACTTGACGGTTGGGATTTTGAGTAAATCATAGTATCTACCACCGGGGTGTGTGATAAGGATTTATTTGGTACCTTTTTAAGGGGTCATTTAATCCAAACATCGAGTAAATATGATCAAATATTGTCTCAAATCGTTTCTTTTTGTATTTTAGGTACTTGGGACGAGAATTGTGGAAAACGGCACTTTTGGAGCATATTTGGACGATAAAGTGAAGAAAACGACAATGTCACAAAAAGTACGTTAGACTTGGAGGTCTGACGGCGTTACTAGACACAACGTGACGCCGTCCCTTGTAAACTCGTGGAAGATTTCTAGTGTTGAGCTAACAAGTGACGCCTCAGAAGATTTTGAAGGCTTTATAACCTGACGCCGTCAGGTGTAAAGTGGAGATGGGCGTCACGCTTTATGCTAACAAGAGACGGCTCAGAAGGATTTTACAAGTGACGACCTCAGATCCCTTTCTGACGCCGTCAGAGTGGCGATTACACAGACGAAACCCTAAACCACGGCGAGTTGACGGCGTCAGACGCCGTCTGAACTATATTCCTATATATATTTTCGAAAGTTTTCATTGTTAAGTGTGACATCTTTTGGAGAATAAACCCTAGTCGAATTTCAGCAGCTTTGTAAGGGTTTTTCAACCCTTGAACCTTATGCTTTATTGAAGATAAGTTATTCGTTTAATCATTCAATATGTCTATGTGTTGTTTGATTAATTGTTTATCTTTTCTTCTATCTATCATGCTAGCTTAAGTTTGTTTGTGGTTGCTTAGATCTAATGAAACCTAGTTATTGAATATTGATTTGTTGTCTCTTGTTTAGTTGATTGTTATCGCGTTAGGTTAAGAAAATTGGCTGACCTTTTATATGTAACTAGCTTGAACGTCTTAAAAACGCAACCGTAGAGTGCACTATTGGTTTTGTTCGTTGTATTTATTGCGTGAATTGCGCCTTGTAGATCCTAGAAAACTTAATGGATGTTAAGGGATTTAGGGGAGACTAATATTCATAGAGTTGGGGACTTCGGCACCTCCCCACGACCAATAATAAGGAATACGACACTTCAACTAAAAAAAAGACGTGACAATTCAACGAATCAATAGGAGATAACTAGGGAGTAATTAAATCTAAGTAAACACGCTTTTCCTATCATAAGAAGTTCACCAATTTATTTTTTCTTGTTTTTTTAGTTTAATTTTAGTTTTATAATTAGTTTTTGGGTTAGTTGATTAACAACTAATTCCGCCAATTCCTTCAAAACCGAGATTTTAATTTCTTTCTAAAAAATATAAAAATACAAAAAGAATCATCCCTCACCTCTAGACCTATCTCGTCATACATCTTGACCTAACGACACTATTCCCCTAGAGAACGATCAATCCTCCGGACCTACCTATACTACACTACAACGATCAGGTACACTGCCTGGAGGATTGCAAGCTTCTCAAGATCCCTTGAGAAGTAAAACCTTTTGCGTGGACGCAATCCTCGCATCAGTGTGATACTCGCACCACAATTATGCACACATCATGTTGTAATATATGCATTAGTGATGTAATATTGTGGTGTGTGCATCAATTTTATGGTGTAAGTATCAATTCTCGTCTTCCATCAGTTGCAACAAGTTTACTTTATTGTTTATGTTGGACCTGTTTATTTTTTTATCCATTAAGTCGCTTATGGTTATTAATGACTATATGGGCGGTCTGATATCGAGGTTTGCCTCAATTTGGATATTAATGGGATCCTTCTAGCTAGCTAGTCTCTGCAGAGGAAATATCCACAAGCCAGAGAAATCTTGTGAATCTCTTCAGTAGTCTTCCCATTTGGTGAAAATGATAGTAATGGTTTGAACTGAAATATGGGATTTTGTTGAATTTAAGGTTTATGGGTTTTGTATGTGATGAGGATAAAGGGCGAGTAGTAAAGTGGTTTAAAGGTTTAAGGTTGAACCAATGTTTTGAAACTCGGGTCGAACTGACCGGGTTAACTGGTTCAGCAAAAAAAAGGGTTAATCGGTTAGACCCGCCGGGTTTTAAGTGACCCGGGTCAACCCGGTTCTCGAAACCCGGCCATGTTTGGTTTTTTTCATTTTTTTATTGAAAACCGGGTTCACCCGGTTGAAAAAAAATAGTATTTTTAATAGAAAACCGGGTTGACCCGGCAGTCAAACCGGTAACCCGGTGACTCGACCGGGTCGATTAAAAACCCGGTTTTCAAAACATTGGGTTGAACAACCGATTTGTTTTGGTGAACTAGTGACTAAGTCAACTACCTTTTTTTTTTTTTTTTTTTTTTTGGATTTTGTTGGCACAAATACAATGGTCGATCGGTTCATTAGACCGGCACAAATCGGTTCAAAATTTACTTTTAAAGTGACATACTTTACTTTCCGTACGTTTGTCCAATAGTTTCAATTTTGATATGTTTTAGCAATATTCTTTATAAATCACATTACTCCAAACATGTACTCCGAAAAATGAAAACAAATGTTAAAACTAGTCAAACATACTAAATATGACATGTACTGTGTTGCCACTTACTTAAATAGTTTGGCCAATGTCGAGTAAAATACTTTTATGTGACCAGATTGAGATCATCTCATATAACATGATAGGTCATGTTGTGAGATATAACAACTGCACACAAAAAGCTTTACTACTTGAAGTTGACCGTTTTCTATTTTTCTTTTTAGTTAAGTAAGATGACATATTATATTTGTTTAAGTATTTTTCTGCAGGTGAGGTGTTTTTTTCAAAATATCCTTCGGCCTTGAGTCCGTCAAGTCCTTCGGATAACTGCTAAGAAAATAGACGCGTTAGTCTCGCCCCGGGTGTGACCCCAGGACCAAACTCCGGCGTGAGAGTAAGTATATGAAAGTGGGCCGATAAGTATGTTATGTAAGTTAAGTACTGTGTGTAAAAAGAGTTAGTTACCATTACTGTAGAACTGCTCCTTTATATAGTAGTCCCTTTTTTGTCCCCATCGGATGTGTCCAAATGTGCTGACGATCACTTCGGGTGTCAGTTGGAACTTACTCTATTTGGGGTCTTTTTCCTGAGCTGACATAGTTACTGCAACTCTGTCACATGCTACTAATATCGGAGTTGACTTCCTGATCTGGAGATGACCGTTGGTCCGAACGGCCTAAGCGGTCGTTCGGATGTGTAGTCCGTTCGGTCATACATGTCCGAACGGATATACCCTTTCGGAAATCACATGTTCTGAGTTTTGACTTGTTCTGGAATTATTCATTAATCCGAACGGCCTTTATGGTCGTTCGGCTAGGTCCGGTCGGCCATATACGCCGACATGTCCCCCCCAGTATCATAGTATCGCGTGGCGATACTGTGATACTTTAGTTTTTATCCTTCCGGCTTACCGATGTGTTTAGCCGAACAAGGCTCCTTTATCGTCGCTCGTGTGCAAAACGCCAAGAACCATTAATGTGTTCGTTTAATTGAGCGCCGCCGTTTTTACCGTGTATTTTGAGATCATGACACGTGGGGCATGTGTCATCGTGTGAACAATAGGGTGCCACGTTAGCGTCTGACAAGACGCGACGTTTCGCACTCTATTTCTGTTGCCTATAAATAGGCGCATTTACTTCATTTCAACCACCGTAATTAATTTCTTACCTCTGACACATTGTTCGTTCGTCTTATTATCCCGTTCGTTATTTGTTCGTTTCGTCGTTCGTCTAAGTTAAAAGGTACGTTCCTCGCTATTCTCATCTTATTATCGTTTGTTGTTCGGCTATACTCTACATCCTTCGGTTAAGCCAAAATGTCCCATCGGTCTGTTTCCTCCCGGGAGGGTGACCTTCCGGAAGTCGAGAGTTTTATTCCAAAGTTCGACATGAAAAAGTTTACCAGCAAGATGGACGAAACGGATCTGTCCCTGTTACTAATGGACCATCCTATTCCGGAAGATCTTCATCCGAGACTTCCACCGCCTGATATGACGATAGATCAATTGCCTTCCGACGCTATAGGGTTGTACTTAGAGTATTTTGCCGAAGGCGGTATCACCGTGCCCTTCTCGGAATTTTTGTTGGATGTTATCAGGCATTGGCAAGTGCACATATCTCAGATGGTCCCGCTAGGTTTGCATCGGGCCACCTTGTTTGAAGTCTATTGTAGAAGTTTACATATCACCCCAACGGCTCCCCTTTTTCGAGCGTTTTACAAGTTAAGTAAACAGGGTGAGTGGTTTTCATTCGAAAAGAGAGGAGGAAAGGAAAAAAGGGTTTGTTTTAATGAGATCTTAACCGGTTTGAAGGGATGGAAGAAAAAATTCTTTTTGATAGACAGACGGGCGATTCCTTTCGCCATGCCGTGGCGCCATCATTATTCGGATATTTCGGACCCCTTTCCGAGGAATGAGTTTTCAGTGGCGGATGCCGATAGGCTTGCCGAGCATGTAATCGACCTTATCCAGATTCCGAGGGGTTTTCATTATGCTCTTGGGTTATCATCTCATTGGGAACATCCCGGTTTCCGGGCGGCGCTTAGGGATGCCGAAGGAGAGGGTATAGCCCTCCTCTTCCTGTTTTTTATGTTGCCGTATCTATTATCATTATTTATTTATTTGTTACATATATTTTTTTTTTTTTTTTTTTTTTTTTTTTTTTTTTCGTGTGATGTATATATTATTGACTTGTTTGTTTGCAGCTTTGACAATGTCCGAGTATCTGCGTAAACCGGAGCGTCGAAAGGGAGCCAACATGGTAAAGGGGATCCGCTCCGAGAGGGACAAATTCTACCACTTCACGTGGCTGAACCTGCTCGGTCCAATGCTGACGTTCCGGAAAAAACTCCTACGATGAAGGCCGTAGAGATACCTCATGAAAAGGTTCTAGAGGCGAAAAGAAGGAAGGATGAAGCTGCCGCCCGCCTAGCGGAGAAAATGAAAAGCAAAGGAGCCGGCGGGAGTGGCGCTGGTAAACGTCCTTCCGGTGGGAGTCTTTCCTCTCGTCCGATTAAGAAGAGTAAACCTGCTGCTGATGTGTCTTTCATTGACTTGGATTCTTCCGGTAACGTTCCGGCGCCCCAACCGCTCCGCTCTTTCCCTGCGGATCCATCTGCTAAAGATCATGAGAGAGAGGAGGGGGCGAGTAGCCAATTTACATCCGGTCGAGATGGTAAGTTGTGTATCCTTCTTCTTGTTTTCTCTCCCCTCTTTTTTTTGCATGTGTTTTGATCTCTGTTTCTTCTTGTAGGGAGTCCCCTTGTTTCTCATGGCCGAGGGAAAAGGATAGAGAACATGGAAGGTTTGGATGAGATGGGTCAGATGGGTGATGATGAATCTAGCTCCGGAGAGATTTTTGCGCCAAATTGGTCCGTTAGGACGGATGCCCGCCTGACTGGGTCCTCCGTCTGCCGGGAGATGATGTCACATTTAGCAACTCCCCGCGAGGAGCAATACTTGATGAACTTGAATGATGATGACGCTTGCAGCCGTGCCTGGATGTTGCTCGGAAAAGGCGCCGTTGCACAGGCGGATATTCTTCTTCGGTTTGAGACTTTACTTGACCAGTATAATGCTCTTGCGGCTGACCACGAGAAGTGTGCCGAACAGGATCCGGCGGTGTTAGAGAAGTTGAGAGCTGAGAACGTTGATTGTCAGGCAACTGTCCAAAGTCTAACCGAGCGAGTTTCTGAGTTGGTAAAAGAGAAAGAGGGGCAGGGTGAGTTGCTTAAGTCTTTGGAAGCCGAGCTAAATAAAACCAAGGAACAGTTGGCCGAAGAGCGAAAGGATAACCAAGAGCTGAGAAGAGAAAAAGAGGATTTGGCGGTCCGGATGGGTACCACCGATATGGAGCGTATCCGAGTGATCAAAGACTTTCTTCCGGAAATGGTCCGCCGTCTTCTTGGCAGCCACGAGTATAAGCAATCCTTGGCCATCCCTTTCAATCTCTCGTCTGATGCCGGATTTATAAATGGGATATCTGTCGACCGCACTCCGGAACAGGCCGCCGAGATTCTAGCTGATTTTGAGGGTTTAGATTTGGATGCCGAGGCAAAATATAAGGCTTTGTTTGATCAACTCTTCACTACTGAATACTCGTTCATTCGAAAGGTTAGTGGTGCTTGCTACAGGCCGATGGCCGAGATCTTGGAGCTCCATCCGGATCCTGCTCCTACCGGACCGACCCACACTTCAACTGCCGAAGAGTCTGCTGATAAGGATATTACCTCTGAGAATGTTGGTGCTGGCAGTGGGAGTGGTGTGGCCGAAGGGTCTGTGCCCGAAGGGTTTGTGATGGTTCAAGGTCGCTTGGTTAGCATCGCTGAATCTGCCGAAGAGAATATTGAGCGTCCGGAAGAGAATGCTGACAAGAATGTCGACGAGAATATCGAAGGGAATGCTGCATCATGAGTTTGTCTGTTTGCTGGTCCGGACTGCCTCCATTTTGACTATGGACAAGGGTTGTTCCGGACCTTGTGAAGCTTTAATCTAACCTTGTACTGCAACGTCTGTTGGTGCGCCGCCTGTGGCCACCTTTTAGTTGTTATCTTGTAATAAACATCCTTTATTAAGATGCTCCGATTGTAGTTCGTCATGGCCGGAAGGCTAAACTTCCGGCCCTTTTGTTAATGATGATTTACTTATTTTGCTAAGTCTGGTTTTGTTATGTGTACCTTTCAGTATATATTTTTTGCTTGTCGTATTGCTTATTGAATGTATTCGATTTTTCCATGTTGTTTCGAAGTTTGGATACTACCGCCAGGGTTGGTTATGCTTCGGTATAATCCTTTTTATTTCGACCTTAGGTTGCCGTTAGGGCGGATACGCCTCGGTATTAGCCTTTTTATGTTGACTTTATGTTACCGTTAGGGGCGGATACGCCTCGGCATGTGCCTTTTTATGCTAAGGACTTTTATATTGCCGTTAGGGGCGGATACGCCTCGGCATGTGCCTTTTTATGCAAAGGACTTTATATTGCCGTTAGGGCGGATACGCCTCGGCATGTGCCTTTTTATGCAAAGGACTTTATATTGCCGTTAGGGCGGATACGCCTCGGCATGTGCCATTTTATGCTAAGGATTTTTACATTGCCGTTAGGGCGGATACGCCTCGGCATGTACCTTATTATTTTGCCGTTAGGGGCGGATACGCCTCGGCTAGATGGTGGCTGCGCGGGCCGGTTGAGGGTAGCTAATCCTCGCCGGAGCCGCACGATTGCCTTACCTTTGTTTACAATAATATGCGGAAAATTTTCTCCTCTTCAATCAGGAGGAGAATATATAACATTTCATAATGAATTTGTTTACAATGGCTCATGGCCTTACACTTTTGTTTCTAAAGAAAACATTTTCTTAGGTTGATTGCATGCCATTTCCTGGGTACTTCTTCCTCCTCCATAGTCGCTAACTTATAGGATCCACATTGATATGCTTCGGTGACCCGGTAGGGTCCTTCCCATTTTGGACCTAGCTTGCCCTGGTCTTCTGCACGGCTTGCTTCATTTTTTCGGTAAACAAAATCTCCCGGTCTGAAAGATACCGGACGGACTTTCTTATTATAGTATTGTTCCATCTTTTTTTTGTATCGTGCTTCCCTTATTGCTGCTTCTTCTCTTCTTTCTTGTAATAAGTCTAAATTTAAACGCATCTCTCTTTCGTTCAGTTCTTCGATCCGGCGGGTATCATCTTCGTCTATGCCCTCTCGTATGACCATTGTCCGGTGAGTTGGCATGCCGATCTCAGCCGGTATTACTGCCTCGCTGCCGTACGTTAGGCTGAAAGGCGTTTCTCCATTGCTTTGTTTTAGCGACGTTCGGCAAGCCCATAAAACGTTTGGTAGCTCATCTACCCATCCGGCTCTCGTTCGGCCCAACCTTGTCTTAATTCCCTCCAGTAAACTTTTGTTCGCTCTTTCGACAAGGCCATTCGCCTGTGGATGCGCCACGGCGGTGTTTATTTGCCGTATGTTCAACTTCTCACACCATTGCTTGAAAGGATTATCGACCAACTGCTTTCCGTTGTCCGTTACGATTACGCTCGGTAGACCGAAGCGGCAAACTACGTTGTCCCACACAAACTTTATCACGTCCTTTCCTGTCACCCTTGCCAACGGTTTGGCTTCTATCCACTTGGTGAAGTAGTCGATGGCCACTATGATGAACTTTATTCTACCGGCTGATTCTGGTAATGGGCCAAGGATGTCCATGCCCCATTGATAGAATGGCCAGGGAGCCATGATTGGTGTGAGTGTTGTCTTTGGGAGTTTCGGAACTGGAGCATGAATTTGACATGAGTCGCACTTCTGAATCTCGTTACGAGCATCCCGGTGCATGGTTGGCCAGTAATATCCTTGCCGCATTGCCTTTGCCACAACGGATCTTGGTTTCAGATGCATTCCGCATGCCCCCATGTGTATCTCCCGGATCACATAATTCGCCTGTAACGGACCGACGCATCGCAACATGGGAACCAAGTAGCCCTTCTTATATAGTATCCCATCTTCCATTGCATATTGGCTGATCTTCATTCTCAATGCCCGGGCGTCGTTTGGGTCTTCCGGCCATACTCCCTCTTCGAGGCATCGGACGATGGGAGTCATCCAATTATCTCCCTCTTCGGCCACTATGTCATTAATTTCTTTCCCTTCGGTGGATCTTTCTCTAAGCACTTCTACTAGTACTTCCTTTGTCAGGTGATCAAATGCTACTGTAGCCAGCTTGCTTAGCACGTCGGCCTTTTGGTTCTGTCCTCTGGGAATGTTCCGGATGGAGAAGTGTTGAAATTTTGCCATACATTCTTTTGCCTTGGCCAAATATTTGATCATGCTTTCGTTGCTTGCTACGTAATCCCCATTTATTTGGTTCGACACAAGCTTGGAGTCCACTCGCACATCAATACTCTTTACGCGCATCCCTTCGGCTATCCGGAGACCCGCCAGCAGTGCTTCGTATTCTGCTTCATTGTTCGTGCTTTCAAAATCAAGCCGGAGGGCATAAGTGTATTCCACACCGTCCGGACTTATCAGAACCAATCCCGCACCGGAACCTTTACTATTGGAAGCTCCATCGGTATATAGCAACCATTTCCCTACTTTGTCTTTTTCAACCTTCGTAGCCGACGGGCTGAAATATCGCTCCGGACTTTCCCCAATGGGGGTTTCTGATAGAAAATCCGCTAACACTTGACCCTTGATTGCACTCCGAGGCTCGTAGGTGATGCTATATGCCCCTAGCTCTAAGGAATATTTGGCCAGCTTTCCGGAGGCCTCGGCCTTATTAAGTATCTGTTTGATGGGTTGATCGGTAATCACCTTGATCGGGTGTGCCTCGAAATACCTTCTTAACCTTCTCGACATGTGCAGTAGGGATAACGCTAGTTTCTCCATCGGAGCGTAGTTCCTTTCGGCTTCACTGAGTGTCCGGCTCACATAATGCACCGGATGCTGTTTCCCCTTTCTTTCGGTTAGAAGAACCGCACTAACAGCCTCCTGAGCCGCCGCCAGGTACACATAGAGTGTTTCCTTGGGCATAGGTGTTATTAAAGACGGGAGATCCGCTATCAGCTTCTTCATTTCTTGAAAAGCGTTTTCCGCGTCCTCTGTCCATCGGTATTGCTCCTTGTTTTCTTTGGTTATGTTCTTTAAAGTTTCAAAAAATGGTAATGACCGTTCGGCTGACCGAGCCAAAAACCGATTCAAAGCTGCCAGTTTGCCGCTTAGGCTCTGCATTTCTCTTAACGTCCGGGGGGACTGCATGTCCATCAGAACTTTTGTTTTCTTTGGGTTGGCTCTGATTCCTTCGGACGTCACCATATATCCCAGAAATTTCCCTTCCTCCATTCCGAATGAACACTTTCTGGGATTCAGTTTCATGTTGATTCTTCTCAGGTTGTCAAACGTCTCGGCAATGTCGGCCAGCATTTCGTTCTCCTCCTTGCTCTTGATGACCATATCGTCCACGTATGCCTCTAAATTCCGTCCTATCTGCGATCGGAAGGCCGTGTCCACCATACGTTGATATGTTGCCCCGGCATTCTTTAATCCGAAGGGCATCTTGGTGTAGCAGTATGTCCCTTGATCCGTATAAAAGGCTGTTTTCCTCCTCATCTTCTTTAGACATTTGGACTTGATGGTACCCCTTGTACGCGTCCAGAAAGCATTTGTATTTGAATCCCATTACCGCTTCTATCTTCAGATCAATTTCCGGCAGGGGATAATAGTCCTTTGGGCAAGCTGAGTTGATGTTCTTGAAATCGATGCACATGCGCCAGCTTCCGTTACATTTTTTGACAAGAACGGGATTAGAGATCCATGTGGGGTATTTGACCGGTCGGACTATTCCTGCCTTCAACCACTCTTCAACTTCCTTCGTTACGGCCAAGCTTCGATCGGGAGCTAGCACTCTGCGTTTCTGACATACTGGTTCCACCGAAGGGTTAGCATTTAGTGTGTGCTCAATAATGCGCCTCGGCACTCCGGTCATGTCTGCCGGTGTCCAAGCGAAAACGTCCATGTTTTTCTTGAGTAAGGATTTGAGCTTCTTCTTGCAGTCGGACGATAAGCTGCCTCCGATGGTTACCAACTGCTCTGGGTAAGCGGGATTTACCATGACTTCTTCCGGCTCACTCGCTTCAACTTTTCTTTTCTGCCATCCCTTCGCTTTGTTCATGAGAGACCTTTTGAGACTCTTCTATCCTTCGGCATTCCGAGATAACCATTTGCCGAGCTTTCAGGGTAGCTATTCCCCTTGGGGTAGGAAACTTCATCATGGCATGAATGGTGGACGGAATGGCTCTCAGCAACCTTAGCCCCGTCCTTCCTAGGATCACGTTATACGGTGAAGGTGCACGTATGACGGTGAATTTCATAGTTGTTCTTCGGTATAATCCCTCTTCTCCGAATGATACGTCCAGTTCTATTTTCCCCAACGGTTTTGTCACCTGTCCGGCGAAACCTAGCAGATCTGTCTGAGTCTGCTTTAGCCGAGCCTTTATTTCCGGACTCAAATTATCAAAACAATGTTCGAACATGACTTCTACCGAAGCCCCCTCGTCCACGAATACTCTTCTTACCAAATATCCTTCCATCATGGCTTCGACGATAAGCGGCTCGTCGGATACATCTCCGGCTGGTATGGGAGGAAAGGTTATGGGGACGTTCATCCATTTTTCGTCATGTTCCCTCGACTTGCGTTTCTTCTGTTGTGTTCTTGCACTGACCATGTTGATTATTTTATCCTTGGCCGGAAAATCCTTCTTTGGCGCTCCCTTCCCTTTTTGCCGGACATCTTTGACCAAGTGGTTCAATTTTCCGGACTCAAGAGCTAACTCCAATTGCCTTTTCAATTGAAAACAGTCATTCGTGTAATGTCCCTTTTCTCCGTGGTAGTCACAGTATCTGTCTTGATGTTCTCTCTTGGGTGGATCTCTCATCGGCCTCGGAGGAGGTAGCCGTAACTGCTGCTCGGTGGCTAGGATTTCCTTCGGCCGTTTTATGAGTGAGTCAAGCGTCACACGGGGAGCATCACGATTCTGGTATTCGTTTCGCGCCGGGAGATACGGTGCCGGACGGTCTCGGTACCGATACTGGTTCTGTCGATCCTTGGAGGGGTACCCGGATCGTCCCTCATTCCTATTATCACTCCCTGATCCCCTGTATCCTCTATCATCCTTCCGGAAAGGTCCCGCTGGCCTCTTCCGGTATTGGTCATGGTTTTCCCCTCGCGGTAGCTCGGTATTGGCGAATGCGGCCTCTGCTCTTACGAAGTCATCCACTCGGATCATCATTTCTTCAACAGTTCTGGGGATTTTATCAGCGAATCTCTTGGCCAGTTCCGGACATTTACTCCCGTCCATAAAGGAAGAAATTCTCATAATTTCCGGGGCTCCCTGTATGAACCCCGTTTCTGTAGTCCATCTTTCCTTGAATTCCGGTAGAGTTTCATTAGCTTTCCTTACGATCTTCGTTATTTCGGTAGGGTCTTTGGTACACGCTTTGTGCAGAGAGAAACGGGTTTCGAACTGAGCCCTCAAGTCTGCCCACTCGTCTATGCTGCCCGGAGGAAGGCGATCGAACCACCCTCTCGCCCTTCCGTCCAGGGTTTGCTGGAACATTCTACACCAGACGGGCATGGGCCACTCCCCATGGCCTGCCGCCCCGGTAAACCGATTGAGGTGATCCTGAGGGTCTGTTGACCCGTCATATAGCTTGATATGCGAAGGCATTTTATGCTCCGGCGAAGAGAATTCGATGATCCTCCGAGTGAAAGGTGATTTCCTAACTTCCTTGAAAGGTTTGCTCAAATCTGCGTCTGGTACTTTGTCTCCGGTAACAATTCCCTTCTTCTCCTTCGGTATCTCGGGTCCTTTCGGAGTTTCATCTTCTCCCCAGTCTAGACGTATCGGATGCATGGCACTTTGCCTATTATGTTCTTGGATCATGGATTTTAGAGCAGAGACGTATCCTTGTAGCTGTTCTCGGGTGATTGCAGGAGACTCGGTGTCTCCGTTTCCGAAGGGGGTAATTGAACGGAGGGTGTCTTAGGATCCTTTCCGCCCGACCCTTCCGGACGTTCGGAATTTGACATCCTGAAGCTTTGGTAGATTGAATATCGGTCCCACGGATGGCGCCAATGTTTAAGTATTTTTCTGCAGGTGAGGTGTTTCTTCAAAATATCCTTCGGCCTTGAGTCCGTCAAGTCCTTCGGATAACTGCTAAGAAAATAGACGCGTTAGTCTCGCCCCGGGTGTGACCCCAGGACCAAACTCCGGCGTGAGAGTAAGTATATGAAAGTGGGCCGATAAGTATGTTATGTAAGTTAAGTACTGTGTGTAAAAAGAGTTAGTTACCATTACTGTAGAACTGCTCCTTTATATAGTAGTCCCTTTTTTGTCCCCATCGGATGTGTCCAAATGTGCTGACGATCACTTCGGGTGTCAGTTGGAACTTACTCTATTTGGGGTCTTTTTCCTGAGCTGACATAGTTACTGCAACTCTGTCACATGCTACTAATATCAGAGTTGACTTCCTGATCTGGAGATGACCGTTGGTCCGAACGGCCTAAGCGGTCGTTCGGATGTGTAGTCCGTTCGGTCATACATGTCCGAACGGATATACCCTTTCGGAAATCACATGTTCTGAGTTTTGACTTGTTCTAGAATTATTCATTAATCCGAACGGCCTTTATGGTCGTTCGGCTAGGTCCGGTCGGCCATATACGCCGACAATATTCATATTAAGTGGTGTGAAGAGATATCTATGTTACCTCTTAATAAAGAGAGATAAGTTTTTGAACGTCTCATCATTAAGATGTAACAAGTGTTCGGTAGTCCTATATAACCTCACATATTTAGCAACAACAAAGGTTCAAGGTTTATCCTAAGCTCCAAACAGATGCTAAAAGATAGGGACATGCTGTGTTTTACGTACAATTGAAAAACTTAATGCGTTGGATGAAATTTTATACGTGTCAATGTGTGTTTGTGATATACTTTGTCATCAAATACGTTTAATGATATTGCCCGTTACTAGCCTTAAGTCTCTTTGAGCTAAAAGAAGCGGTTTATTTTTAGCTCAACCTCATAAACGAGTTAGAGATTTAGTCATGCTCCAATTCTAAATCATAAGAATATACAATAACTACAAAACAAACTTCGAGTTTGATTTATACCACACCTGAAATCAAACTGAAATTTTATGATTAAAAAGAACAACTCAAACTCGAATAAAGAATTAATCTCAAATTTTTAGAAGTGAGGTTCGATTCAATACTTATGCTTTTGTTTTTGGTGATTGTGTCACATTATTGTTTTGCTGCATATCTAAGCGACTTGTGTGGTTCTTTTTTAACTTTAAAAATCTTGGCATATATACCTTGGTCCAAGTCTTTGAAATATCAACATACATGGATACTTTATTTAATTTCTTTTGGAGAATGTACACGTTTGTGCTTCATCTATTACCAATCACCATTTTTCATCTATAATGCTTTATAAATTTAGAAAGAGACCCTTGTATTTTCATATCTAGTGATTAGATAATTGAAAAAATCATAACAACCACTTAAAATGCTTTTCATGATTGCTAGTTAAAAATGGCTATATGTTAATTTCATTTTCTTTACTCACAAGTATTTTCATTCCTTCACTTGAAAACACAATCCTTGGTTCAAAATGGAAAAGCAGCTTTCATGTAAACACCTTATTTCAAATGGTTCAAAATAAGTAAAATCCCATACACCACGTTAGGCAAAAATAGTGGTCACCCCCAACCAGCCCAATAATTTTCATAAACATCGGCTATTTGTTACAGTGAATTTAATCGGTCATGCGCCATCTAATCAAACGATATATGTTCTTCTTTGTGGCTTATAATTTGTTTGTTTGTGATCTAGTAATTTTTTAAACTTAAACTGTAACTACGTTAAATAATCTAACTCGTAAATTTATAAAAAGTTGACGGCGTTAAAGTGTTCTAAGCCAATTTTTTAGTAGAAAGTTGCAAGAAATCGAATTGGTATGTATATATATAGCCATTACTTTTTTATTTATAATGAATTTGATAAGGCTTTATTATTTTATTTTTTTTGTTATTTGAGATGTAAATTTTTTCATTAAAATTACTACTCAATGTTTGTTTTCAAAACAAAATCGACTAATATAGTGTGTTATGTTGTTTAAGCACATGTTTAATATCATCCTTTTATATCAAAATGAAGCCTCACCAACTTACAATCTTTGGCTTTTTCGGATATCTTGACAAGAGGTCTCGGTTTCAAACCTTAATAGTTACACACACATTTAAAAGTAACCATGAAAAGGGTTGTAAATGTTACATAATACACGGGTAAGCTGTATATATCTGGGTCAAAGTCTCATTCTACTGGAAAACCTTGAGGAAAAAAAAAAACCTTGTTTTAAACTAACATGGAAGTAAAGAAATATGAAAGTAACATTTTCTGCTTAATTTTAGTAGTGAAAAGTAAAAAAAATAGAAAGTGAACATTTTTAGCTAAATTTTAAAAGAAAACATTTTACTTCAAAATCAACCAAATCAATTTTTCTTTCGGTCTTTTTTTTCTTATGTCATTTCATTTTCTTTTCTTTTATTCTCTTCTCTAAATATAAACAAAAGTGAGAAGCAATAATAGTAATACAAAATACTAAAAGGACCAAATTGCAAGTGAGCTCAACCCTAAACCCTGGTTATTTCAAGTATCTCTCTCGGTCCCCAACAATAGCCACCTTCTTCCCCTGTTCCGATCACTCACTCACTAGCAGGTTATACACTTTTTATATTTGTCTCATTATTTCAATCTTAATAACTGTTTTTATTTTTATTTTTTATTTTATAAAAATCCAATCTATTTATTCCTTACAGTTCAACTTTCATACATGCAATAATGGCTTCATTGGATATCAAAGCAGCTCAATCATTACAAGTAAGTGATTATTTCAATTGGGTGTTCTTTATTTTTTTATAAAGTTTATTAATTTGTATAAAAAAGTGCAATTTTTTCTGCATGACCAAGTTTGATAAGGTTTTAGGGGGTGTTTGGGTTAGCTTATATTTTCAGGCTTATCAGCTTTATTTGAATTTGAAAAAGCTCATAAGCTCTTTTTTTCGGCTTATAGCTTATGGACTTATTTAAATAAGTCCACAAGTTTAACTTGATAAGCCGAAAAAGGTGAGCTTATGAGATTTTTCAAATTCAAATAAAGCTGATAAGCCTGAAAATATAAGCTAACCCAAACACCCCCTTAATGAAAAAAGAGCTTATGAGTTTTTTCAAATTCAAATAAGATCAAAAGCCCGGAAAATAAGCTAATCCAAACACCCCCTAAATGAAAAAAGAGCTTATGAGATTTGCCAAATTCAAATAAGCTCATAAGCCCGAAAAATAAGCTAAGCCAAACACCCCCTTAATGAGAAATACACAAGCATTTGAATGATATTTAAATATATTTTGGATGAAGAATTTGTGTTTTTTAATTGTTAAAGTTGATAGTATTTGATCAGTTTTAATTAATTTAAATTTCAGGGTTCAAATAATTGTAATTTCTTCTTGCCGAAACCGTTACCAAAAAGTAGAAATACCCATTTGCTCTTCGGGTCATCTCGAAAAAAGAATGGGTCAGCTCGAATATGTAGCAAAGGTGTTCGGCGAAATGCCTCAAAAGTTAAGGCGGTTTTATCGGTAGATACACAAGTAGGTGATGTTGAGAATGTGGTTAAGGAAAAAGTGATACATTTTTATAGGACGCCTTTTTTACAAGAGAATAAGAGTGAGGAGTTGCTTAAGTCGGTTCAGGCGAAGATATCGGATCAGATTGTGGGGCTGAAAACGGAGAAATGTTTTAATATTGGGGTTGATGGGAATTTGTCGAAAGAGAAAGTTGCGGTGCTGAAATGGCTTTTGCAAGAAACGTATGAGCCGGAGAATATTGGAGAGGAGAGTTTTGTAGCTAAGGAGACCAAAGACGGGTATGAAACGGTTGTGGTTGAAGTTGGGCCGAGGTTGTCGTTTACTACAGCGTGGTCTGCAAATGTTGTGTCGATATGTAAGGCTTGTGGGTTATCGGAAGTTAATAGAATGGAGCTGTCGAGAAGGTATCTTTTGTATGTCAAACGTGAAAGTGGACCACTTTCGGATAGTCAAATTGCAGACTTTGCTGCAATGGTGCATGATCGTATGACTGAATGTGTTTACCCTGAAAAGCTTGTGTCTTTTAAAACAAGTATTGTTCCGGAAGAGGTTTATTATGTACCCGTTATGGAAAAGGGGCGAACAGCGTTGGAAGAGATTAACCAACGAATGGGGTTAGCGTTTGATGAACAAGATTTACAGTATTACACTAGGCTGTTTAAAGATGATATTAAACGTGACCCGACAAATGTTGAGCTTTTTGATATTGCACAATCGAACAGTGAGCATAGCAGGCATTGGTTTTTTACCGGAAAGATTGTTGTAGATGGTAAACCGATGGATCAGACGTTAATGCAGATTGTGAAGAATACTTTAAAGGCAAACCCGAACAATTCTGTTATAGGGTTTAAAGATAATTCGAGTGCAATCAAAGGATTTTTGGCCAACCCCTTACGGCCGAGTCAACCGGGTTTGACATCACCTTTAGTCCCGACTCCACGTGATCTTGATATTCTGTTTACAGCCGAGACGCATAATTTCCCATGTGCAGTTGCGCCGTTCCCTGGTGCAGAAACGGGTGCTGGAGGGCGTATTAGGGATACACACGCAACGGGCCGTGGTTCTTTTGTCGTGGCTTCAACTTCTGGTTATTGTGTTGGGAATCTTTATATTGAAGGCGCGTATGCTCCATGGGAAGACGAGTCTTTTGATTATCCATCAAATCTTGCTTCACCGCTGGAAATTCTTATTAAAGCGAGTAACGGTGCATCGGATTACGGGAACAAATTCGGGGAGCCGATGATTCAGGGGTACGTGAGGAACTTTGGAATGAGACTACCGAATGGGGAGAGGCGAGAATGGATAAAACCGATAATGTTTAGTGCTGGTATTGGACAAATTGACCATACACATATAACCAAAGGCGAGCCCGATATTGGGATGTTAGTTGTGAAAATCGGTGGTCCTGCTTATCGAATTGGAATGGGGGGAGGTGCAGCATCGAGTATGGTTAGTGGTCAGAATGATGCTGAGCTGGATTTTAATGCTGTCCAGCGTGGTGATGCTGAGATGTCACAAAAGTTGTATCGTGTTGTTCGTGCGTGTATTGAAATGGGTGAAAATAACCCAATCGTTAGCATACACGATCAGGGTGCAGGTGGTAACTGTAATGTTGTTAAAGAGATTATATACCCACAAGGTGCTACAATCGACATCAGGTCTATTGTGGTTGGTGATCATACTATGTCGGTGTTGGAGATATGGGGAGCAGAATATCAAGAACAAGATGCAATCTTGGTGAATGCTGAAAGCCGTGAGCTTTTGGAGTCGATATGTAAACGAGAACGGGTTTCAATGGCTGTTATTGGGAGCATTAACGGTGAAGGTTATGTTCGTTTAGTCGACAGTCGTGATCCCAAAAAACCACCAGCTGTCGATCTTGAACTCGAAAAAGTTCTCGGTGACATGCCTCAGAAAACATTCGAATTTCATCGTGTGGAAGACACACGAGAATCCCTCGAAATTGCCCCTGGGATCACATTAATGGATTCTTTGAAAAGGGTGTTAAGATTACTATCAATCGGCTCTAAGAGGTACCTGACAACCAAAGTTGACAGATGTGTGACGGGTCTTGTAGCTCAGCAACAAACCGTAGGCCCCTTACAGATTCCACTTGCTGATGTAGCGGTTATAGCTCAAACATTTACTGATTACACTGGTGGTGCGTGTGCTATTGGCGAACAACCAATTAAAGGGCTGTTGGATCCAAAAGCAATGGCGCGTTTGGCTGTTGGTGAAGCACTTACAAATCTTGTTTGGGCTAAAGTTACGTCTTTGAGTGATGTTAAAGCAAGTGTGAATTGGATGTATGCTGCTAAACTTGATGGTGAAGGTGCAGCAATGTACGATGCTGCTATTGCTTTATCCGACGCTATGATTCAGCTTGGTATTGCTGTTGATGGTGGTAAAGATAGTCTTTCAATGGCGGCTCATGCTTCTGGTGAAGTTGTTAAGGCTCCCGGGAATCTTGTAGTTAGTGCTTATGTTACGTGTCCAGATATAACCAAAACTGTGACACCAGATTTGAAGCTTAAAGATGATGGTATATTGGTTCATATTGATTTGGCTAAAGGAAAAAGACGATTAGGTGGATCTGCTCTCGCTCAGGTACCATTCATGTGAAAACGTGTCTACATTTTGTTTGCAAGTTGAATAATTTAAACGTTAATAGAACTATTAAAAGTCACTAGAAATATAGTCAAGTAGTTAGAATCTTGAATCTTCTAAAATGTACTTATTCAGCTGATATTGCTCATTAATTGTGGATGATTGGAGTTTGGTATCTGAAGGTTAATTTAGAGCATTTAAGTGAAATAGTGCCTTGATATATACTGGAGTCGTGAGGTGAAACATATCAGAGGGCATTTTAGCAGGGTAGCAACAAGTAAACTAATAAAAAAGAAACGGGCCAACGAGGTCTGTATGTAGGGCAGCAAACACGTATTTTTGAATAGGGTAGCAAACTAAACTAGTTTTATCAGCAGTGTAGAATACTGTAATACACATTGATACTTGCCTTAATTTACAGTCCACTTTAACAACATCTAATCAGTAGAAATCAACCCAAATTACATGTTTATTATACCTAGTCACCTGCAAATCTAAGACATAAGTTGCAAAAGATCAAGCAGTGTGTTAACAAGTGTAATTGGGGGATACATAAACACTATTGTACTTGTTGCATACTACACGATCTGAAAGAAGCCCTTATGTTAAATGTAGTCTTTGTAATGTGTTATTTTATATGCTAGTTATTTTCTAAGGAAAGTTTTAGCAGTCGACTCAACCCCTTTGACCTGCCTATTGATGTTAACTTTTTAATTCGAACTTTCAGATATTAAGTTTATGCAGTCTTGAATTTCATTGTATGCTGTCTATTGTGTGCAGGTGTTTGACCAAATTGGGGATGAATGTCCTGATGTTGATGATGTTCCTTATCTGAAAACAGTTTTTGATGCTGTTCAAGATCTTCTTACAGACGAGTTGATCTCAGCTGGTCATGATATCAGTGATGGTGGGCTTATTGTCAGCGTTCTTGAAATGGCTTTTGCTGGTAATTGTGGTGTTCAGATGAGCTTAAATTCACAAGGAAAAAGCATATTTGAAACCTTATACTCAGAGGAACTTGGTCTTGTTCTTGAGATCAGCAAAGCAAATCTTGATAAGGTGACAACAATTCTTGAAAACCGTGGCGTATTTGCTGACATAATTGGTAAAGTAACTTCGGAACCAATGATAAAATTAGAAGTTGATGGAATGAAACATTTAGATGAAAAAACCACCGATCTTAGGGATATTTGGGAAGAAACAAGTTTCCATCTTGAAAAAAAACAAAGCTTGGAAGCCACTGTAACCTTGGAACAAGAGGGATTAAAGAATCGACACGAACCCGCATGGAATTTATCTTTTACTCCAAGATTTACTGGTGAAAATTACATGAATTCCCTGACAAAACCAAAAGTGGCAGTGATTCGAGAAGAGGGTAGCAACGGTGACCGGGAAATGTCGGCCTCGTTTTTTGCTTCGGGTTTTGAACCTTGGGATGTTACAATGTCGGATCTTCTTGATGGGTCTGTTTCGCTAAAAGATTTTCGCGGAATTGTCTTTGTGGGTGGGTTTAGCTATGCTGATGTTCTCGGTTCCGCAAAAGGTTGGGGTGCATCTATACGGTTTAATCAGTCTTTATTAAATCAGTTTCAAGAATTCTATAACCGTCCGAATACCTTTAGTCTTGGGGTTTGTAATGGGTGCCAACTTATGGCTCTCTTAGGATGGATCCCGGGCCCACAAGTTGGTGGAGTCATGGGCTCCGGTGGAGACCCCACTCAGCCCAGATTTATACACAATGAATCGGGTCGGTTCGAATGTCGGTTCACTAGTGTGACTATTGAAGAATCGCCAGCAATAATGTTTAAAGGGATGGAAGGCAGTACATTAGGTGTTTGGGCTGCACACGGGGAAGGAAAAGCCCATTTCCCCGATAATGGAATTCTTGATCAAATTCTGTCTTCGAACTTAGCTCCGGTTAGATACTGTGACGATGATGGGAAACCGACAGAAACATACCCGTTTAACCTAAATGGTTCTCCTTTAGGTGTGGCGGCTATATGTTCACCTGATGGGCGGCATCTTGCTATGATGCCTCATCCTGAACGGTGTTTCTTGATGTGGCAGTATCCTTGGTATCCAAAGCATTGGGATGTTGAAAAGAAAGGCCCGGGCCCATGGTTGAAGATGTTTCAGAATGCTCGAGAATGGTGTTCGTAACTGGTTAGTTTTTTCTTCTTTTCTTTCCTTTTATTTTATTTATTTATTTATTTATTTTTATTATTATTTTTATTTATTTATTTTTTTTTGGTTTTCATGGTATCTTTGACTTTTTACTCAACTAGCTTACGACTTTGGTATAAAAGACCACAGGCTGCTTTTGGCTTAGATGTTAAAGAATGTTCCGTTTTAAAAGATTTCCATTTTTCATCCAGTTTTCTGTTTTTTGCCATTTATTGGATGATGTTTACAGTTGTGGTAACTTTTTCTTACTGTTCATTTGTTTCATTGATCTTGCAGAAGGCGGGAGTCGCTAGGCAAGAGCTGGCCAAGCTTAATAAGGAGACTTATGGCTCATTTTTATCTGAGTTATTGAGCAGACCAGTTTTGGTTCTTTAGCAGTTTAATAATGACCTTTTTACAGTGAATTAAGGGATGTTTGGAATTTTTTCTAATTTAATTACAGACTTCCATGGTTGCTGCTTATATTTTGTGCTCTGCATCCTTGGCTCTTTTTTGCATTGTGGTTTGGTTTATGTGAATGTAGCTCATTTGCATAAAAAGCAATGAATTGGTGTGATGGATCTTTAGTGTAAAGATCAAAAACATATAATGTCGAAAGAGATTTAACTACAATGACTGTCCAAACATGTTGATCTCACTTGTGTACTTGATCGAATCTTTTAGCTTGTAAAGGTTAAGTTATCTTAGATAAATCTAAAACAACTTGAGTAGAAACTGTCTTGAGTTATATCAAATACTATGCGGAATCTAGTACTTGATATTAAGAAGAACTTTGTATTAATGAAACAGTAAACTAAGAACATAATTTTAACAAACAAAACGCTTCAATATTATTACTATAATACGAATACTCAACCCTTGAAGCTATATGAAAAACGTATCTAACTCAATGCCCTATCTAAAGAGTCCTAGTCGGCTTACAATAACTTTCTATATAAGATAAATCTTTAATGATTTTTTTTTTTTTTTTTTTTTTTTTATAATTATCTAACCGACTATACAAGTTTATCTCACTAACAGCATTAACTAAGAGTCTAGCAGTCTTAACTCTAACTCTAGCAGCAGTAATCCTTCAGCAGTAGTAAGTTAGTACTAGCAGTACTAACTTTTCTTCTAGCAGCACTAACTACTTGGTGTATTTTCTTTAAGAACTTTAGCATCACGATCAATAGTAAAATACACCAGCAGTAGTAAAACTTGTATTAGCAGCATTAATGACTTAGAGTTTTTCCTTTGTAATACCTGAGCAGTTGTAATTCCTTAGAGCAGCCTTAACCATCTTGAGAAACATTAACACCTTTGAAGCTTTAATTCCCAAAAATACATTTTTTTGTCGTTAAGGATCTTCAATAGTTTCTTCAATCACCACCGACTCTTTTATTCCATAAAAACGAGCCGTTGCTTTGATTCTGATTAAATTATATGTTACAATACGATGTAGAAATAAATCATGTCTTCTACAACCAATCTTGGAAGCTTATACTCACGAGTTGTTGCAACGATTCCCTTAGAGTCTTGGACATAGCAGTTTTCGTAACTTTGTACCCCTTGACCCCCATGTTAAACTGTTTGGGGCCCAAAAACTCGAATAACCGAAATAGGCAACAACTCTCAATTACAATATTTCCTACTGCAATTCTAGCTATCCAACTTCCAATTTATTGCAGAAAACCTAATCAACAATACTACAATATAAATGAGTAAATGTAATGTGATTATGTGAGGTATTGAGCACTTGAACTGAAGGCGCAATGTAAACAAACCAGAAGAAGTTAGCAAACCACCAAATAGAAAAAACAAACTTGTGAAGATGAACCTATCAAATAATAAAACTGATATGGTTTATAGAAAGGATTGATGGAATTACGGAATGCAACTTTCAAAGTTATTCTACAAACAAACCACCTGAATTTTCAATACATATTGAAAACGAACTTATACAATTAGTATCGGTTTCTGGGTGGCCCGGATCCTAATTTCTATACCCAAATCCAATCCAAAAACCAACTTGATAGTTCCGGTTAGAGCCAAACAACCGTAATCAAATTGAGTCGGGCGCCTTTAAATCTGTTTAAAGAACACCCCTGTTGGTACCATTTTTTTTAAATGCTCCACGAACTTGATATATTCTATAACACAATTAATGATGTCTGTTTCTTCAGCTTCTAAGACAGTAGCCGCATACTTGATTGAATATTTTTCAGTCAACCTGGCAACACAATTGATGTTATAAAATCTGACTCGATATATGACTTGAGATCGGAAGTCCATTTCTTCTTTTTCATTTAACGCTTGTGAGTCTTGATCATCACTCTCCAAATTTATTGATTTTTCGTTAAGGGTCTTCCTTAGTTTCTCCAGTCGAGTTTTCTTTGTGTTGATATAGTCTACAAGTTGATCAATCACCCTGAACTCTTGCCATCCCCAACGATCAGCCGTTGCTTTGATTCCAATTGTTTTAATCGTTAAGATATTGTCTAGAAAATTATCTCCATACTTCCTCGGCAAATCCATTTCATAATAGTCTCGAAGAAGACTCTCTAGGGTAAATATAGACTTTTCATGGAATTTGATAGAGTCTAGCTGGAGTTTTATAGAGTCTTGGCGTTTTCTTATTGCGTCTTGATGGAGATTTGTAGAGTCTTGGTGGAGTTTTATAGCGTCTTGATGGAGTTTTATAGCGTCTCGCTGGACTTTGATAGATTTTCTATGGTTTTTCAGTTTTTGGAGAACCATGTCTTCCACAACTGATCCAGGAAGGTTATACTCACGAGCTGTTGCAACGATTCCCTTTGACATAGCAGCTTTGGTAACTTTGTACTCCTTATCTTTACCACCCATTGTCGATCTAGAATGAGATTGTGTAGCTAAAACAAGATAGAAGGATGGAATGTTTATTAGTTACATTGAAGGCAACAATTTATTACACTTTGTGTACAACTAAAAGAAACCAATTGGCAAGTTGAATTAGAATCCCAAACATACACTATATGAACAGCAAATATTTAACGATTCTAGATGTAAGCAAAATATCTTTCAAAGAGCCATTGTGATGCCATTTCAAAACAAAATACGTAAGTATCATACATATTAGTTCAAAATTTTATTATAAGAAATAAAGATTGTACCCGATACTTGATGCAGCAATTCCAAGCCATGATAACACAAATTGTTTATTATAGCTTCTAACAGATATAAAGATGCGTAAAATACGAGTAACTTGTTTTAGAATGTCCACAAGTATGGATTAGAGACCGTCATTATAACTCTTAAAATTACTGAATGTCCAACAACTAAATTTCATTCATTCTTCCAAGGAATGACTTGTCATTTTTTTCAAGTTCTTTCTAGCCATTTTTTTTGGGTGCTTTTATATAGCCATATTTGAATTCTGTCTATTGTTTATTTTGTAACCATTTTACGCCTTCCCTTTTAATAGGAGGAGGGTTGATAAACAGAAGCAATCTCCCTATTCTCGGGGTTATCCTAGGGTAGCGGTAGGATTTGTCTACATTCTATCTGCCAGTATCCCGCCCCGGCGGGATTGGTTATGTTGTTGTTGTTGTAGGTTGATAAATGGGAGGGTAAAATAGTCAAAAATATAATTACATTTAAAAAAAAAAAAAAGGATAGATACACCTAGAACTCGAAAAAGTGACAAGATTCATATAGAGCATTAGCACCAAAGGGAGCAGCCAAACAAACACCAAACTTCAACCCAACATTTTATTAGCTTCGCCCTAATGTTTGGGCTTTCTTGTTAAAACACTTTTACCACTAGAACATTCATTTATCACTAATTTTATAAAAAATCACAGTACCTCAACCTAAATTGTGTAGTTACAAGTTTTGACAATGGAGGCACAACATTTACTGATGCAGACGGAGGAGCCCTGAAGGTTAAAATAGAGATGATACACTAAAAAGCAAACTTGTGGTCCAGTTGGCCCGTATAAATAATATAAAAATCAATTGGACCTGTTCTATTAGTTTAGTTTTAAGCTGGCCCAAATAAACAAATGCAATAGCCATATTTTATTTTAGAAAAAATTAGACGTTTGGTCCCTATGGTTTGCTCAAATTTCATTTTTAGTTCCTAAGTTGTTTTAATTACACCAGAGATACCTATTTTTGAAACCTTGCACTCATTTAGTCCCTATTTTGGATGGCCGTTAGTTTGACCGTTAAGTGTTTAAATAATATTTGCCCGTTAGTCCCTCCGTTAATATTTTTTGCACCGTTAGTCCTCATTTTCTAAAATGAATTAAAAAGGGCAGCATGGCTCAAACTCGGGTCTTGTTGCCCAAAAACCAACGCCCCAACCACTGGACTAAGCGTCCAGTGGTGTAATTATATGAAAATAAATTCTATTTAACATTTTTTTGGCTCAAACTCGTTTTTATCCGTTTTCGTCGGTTTTTATACATTTTCGTCCATTTTTTTACGCTTTTGAACGTTTTTATATGTTTTCGTCCATTTTTTTTACATTTTTGTACCATTTTTACGTTCTCCTCCGTTTTTTTTACGTTTTAGTCATTTTTTTTACGTTTTTGTCCATTTTTTACGTTCTCGTCCGTTTTTTACGTTTTCGTCCGTTTTTTTTTTTTACGTTTTTATCCAATTTTTTTACGTTTTTGTCCATTTTTATCCGTTTTTATATGCTTTCGTCCGTTTTTTTACGTTTTCGTCCATTTTTTACGCTTTCGTCCGTTTTAATACGTTTTCAACCATTTTTATCTGTTCTCGTCCATTTTTTTACGTTTTTGTCCCTTTTTTTCGGTTTTGTCCCTTTTTTTACATTTTCGTCCGTTTATTTACATTTTTATACGTTTTTATCTATTTTTTTACGTTTTCGTCCCTCTTTATACGTAAAAAAAAGTAAAAAGGTAGACGAAAACGTTTAAAAATAGAAGAAACGTATAAAAATGAACGAAAACATAAAAAAACAGACACAAACGTATAAAACGGACAAAAACGTAAAAAACAGATGAAAACTTTTAAAAACAGACCAAAACGTAAAAAAACGGACGAAAACGTAAAAAAAGGAAAAAAAAACGTAAAAAAGGACAAAAACGGGCGAAAACATAAAAAAGAGTACGAAAACGTAAAAAACGGATAAAAACGGACGAGAGAGTAAAAAAAAGGACAAAAACGTAAAAAAAAATGGACGAAAACGTAAAAAAAACGGACGAGAAAGTAAAAAACGGACAAAAATGTAAAAAATGACGAAAACGTACAAAAACGTAAAAAAAAAACGGATGAAAACGTATAAAAACAGACAAAAACGTTAGCAAAAAAAAGGTTAAATAGAATTTATTTTCATATAATTACACCACTGGATGCTTAGTCCAGTGGTTGGGACGTTGGTTTTTGAGCAACAAGACCCGAGTTCGAGCCATGCTGCCTTTTTTAATTCATTTTAGAAAATGAGGACTAACGGTGCAAAAATTATTAACGGAGGGACTAACGGGAAAATAATATGTAACACCCCCAATTTCGTGATACGCAGCGGAATTCAAACTGGGTGTTACTTCATGGCATAACAGTTATAACAATAGAAAACGAACTCTAATGCAGTCGTTTTAAAAGATTTATCATTTGAATTATATAAATATCAGAGTTTACAAAATGAGGTCACAGATGGTTCCATGTTTACAAAATACATCAAATGAGTGTTTGAATGATAATAAAATTTATAGCCCTCTTGAATATCCGTGCTCCTCCTTGCCAGCCTCGATCATTATGGACCTGAGATATACATGCTAAAGTGTCAACACAAAGGTTGGTGAGTTCATAGAGTTTGTGGAAATAATTATGGAAATCTTGTAAATAAATCCTGGTAACAAGTATATGCAAATACTAAATGTAGATTTCTAGGATTTCAAGTGTATGACTATTGTACTAAATACAATATCACATGTAGGTAGTGTTTCTGTTACTCTTAATTCTTGACATCGAAACCTTAAGTTTCTGTTTCTGACTGGTTCACAATTTGTACCAAGTCTGTTGGTTTGTTATTATACCAATTCTATTAGTTTCGAGATTACACCAAGTCCATTAGATCTCATAGTTTGTACCAAGTACATGAAATCGTTATTGGACCAAGTCCTGTTTGTTCTGTACGGCTGCCCAAGTATTTGATACTTGGGTCCGCAATGAGTTCTGTGTATGGGTTACGTTGTTATACACCCAAAGCGTTGAACATTTTTTGTTATCTCGAACATTGTTTGTTATTGCACTATCATTATGAAAACCAAAATGTAAATCTCGTACTAATAGAAATTGGAATAATTGTTGCAATCATAGCCTAGTAGGTAATCTGTTGTTGTACCTAGTGTTCTCAAATGTTTGTTGCGTTTGTTTGCTCTAACTGAGTCAACTTAATGGATACATTAATCCCAAAAGATCTAACCATAATATTCGTACTCACTACGCATAGTGCTTAATGGTCCATGATATAGAAACTCTAAGTATGGCAATAATGTTATCTAACATAAATAAACATTCAGTTCAGATAAACATGTAGTTGCAAATAATAGTGATTGTCAAAAATAGTTAAGCATGTATCTCCCCCAAAAGTAATTCAAAACGTATAAAAGTAGGGGCTTTGAAACTCACCTCAGAGTAAATGATGTTAAGGATATAATGAAATTGCTGGATAAGTCGGGAGAATCTCTACGAGCAACCTTTATTTAGAATGCTTGAGTATTATAGAAAAAGGGAATATAAGCGGAGCTTCGACGTAGAATTTGTATTCTTCAAAAACCCGAGGCTATTTGAAGATTATAACGACGCCTTCTTGGAAACCCGAAGTGATTTGAAGATAATAACAAAGTCTTTTTGGAGACTTGAAGTTATTTGAAGATTATAACGATGCCTTTCTTGAAAACTCGAAGCAAAGTAGATCAAAATCTAGCTTTGCTCAAGAACGCTTGCACGTTCTTGAAAGAAACTTGCTAAAATAGCTAAGAATCGCCTTGGGTTTAAGAACTTTAGAGATAAAGAAAGGGGTGGTGCAAGAAATAATGAAGGCTTAGGCTTCCTATTTATAGGAAAATTTCCACCGAGGACTACTTGTGTAATTTTTCTGGTTCTCGTGTTCGGGACTTGTTTAGGCTAGCAAACGTTTGACTCAAGTCACGAAAATCACGCCGTTGTGTTTAGAATAGTTTTTCCAAGAAATGAGTATATAAAATGAGAAATATTTATACAGGGGCCATTATTGTAACTTTTGTGTTATTATGGTTCCGGTGTGAGTTTTGGTTCCGTTAATTTCTAACGGTAAGTATTTAAATCACAGAACGTAAAATCAGGTATCGTAAAAATACGAAACTTGTAGAAATGATCAAACTTATCAATATACTCATTATTATCATATAAAAATGAGTGATAAATTTAATGGGTCGCGAAAACGCTGTTAACGCTGGAAACGTAGGTTTAAAACGCGTAAAAACGTAAAACGTACGAAAGTTGAGTAAAATTGAGAAAAGTAAAATGTTATTTTTCTAATATGATTATAATGAACTTAAAAGACTTAAAATGTCTAGGCTAGGCTTAGTCTAGTGTCGGTTGGTGTTAAACGTTCTTTAGATCCAAAACCGTAAGTGTTAAAAATCAAGGAATGATTTTTGGTCAAAGGAGGAGGGAAAAATATGTTGACTTTTCCAATAATATAAAAGCTTCTAAGTACCTTAGAAAATATGGTGCAGGTATAGGCTAAGGTTGCGGATAAGTAAAAGTGCTTAAAACGCAAGTTTAGTTCTGTAAGACACAGGGTCTGTTTGGTAACATTTTAACTTAATTATCAAAAATTCCCTAATTGATTGTGAGTGTACTAAAAATTAATCTGATGCAAGAAAAATTGTCGCAGTTGGTTTTCGTTATGCGCAGGATGTTTAAATGGCGTTTAAACCAAAACGTATAGTTTCTTATTAACTTTTGCGAAAATGACCCGATGAGCGTCAAACTTTCACTTTATCATGGAAATAATTTAACTTACGAGAATATGAAATAAAAATTTCTGGAATGAATAGTGCAAGTGAATAGTAAAATGAATAGTAAAATTTCGGGAATAGAATTTAACCTGAAAATGCGAATTGTTACATAATATTTAAACACTTAACGGTCAAACTAACGGCCCATCCAAAATAGGGACTAAATGAGTGCAAGATTTCAAAAATAATTAAGTATTTCTGGTGTAATTAAAACGACTTAGGGACTAAACATGAAATCTGAGCAAACCACAAGGACCAAACGTGTAATTTTTTCTTTATTTTATTTTGATCTCCGGTTTTGTTTTCCGACTAATCCATATGGTGTGAATATATCGTCGCATAGACTCAAACGCGATTAAACTATCTCATTTCAAGAGGTTAAATTGTCACTTTTAGGATTGTTTGTTCCTACCATCAATTGAACATATGCTAAGTGTAATAGTGTAAAGTTTGAAACGTTGTCTCCTTATGACCACGCGTGGTCATTATACAACTGCCAACTACAAGACGCGTTGTACCCTTATTTTGCGAGAAGTCAGCTGCGCACATGACCGACTTGTGAAGTTGGTTGTGTGTGAGTTGTGATGTTAGTTTTTGTAAGATATATTTGGGTGGTGATGTTGCTGATCTTATTAAACATGTTTGCTGGTGACGTAGTGAAAAGCTAATGCGGCATTGAGTTGAGGGTTATAGCGTTGGTCACCATTACACCTGGAAACTTTATGTTTTCGTTAAACTATTGCCATAGTCAACCCTTAACTATTAAAGTAATAGACTTTTGAGTAAACTGCAAAAATCATCTATGTGGTTTATAGATTTTAGCACATATCATCCCTCTTTCAAACCTTTGGCATTAATCATCACTAAGTCCATAAACTATCGACACTAATCATCCCTGAGCACTAACGTCGTTAGTCTTACCCATTAAGTGTTAAAATAATATTTGCCCGTTAGTCCCTCCGTTAATATTTTTTGCACCGTTAGTCCTCATTTTTTAAAATGAATTAAAAAGGACAGCATAGGCTCGAACTCGGGTTTAAACTCGTTTTTATCCGTTTTCTATTTAAACTTTTTTTTGGCTTAAACTCGTTTTTATCCGTTTTCGTTTGTTTTTATACGTTTTCGTCTGTTTTTTTACGTTTTCGTTTGTTTTTATAAGTTTTCGTCCGTTTTTTTACGTTTTCGTCCGTTTTTATATGTGTTCGTCCATTTTTATACGTTTTCGTCTGTTTTTATATGTTTGGTCCATTTTTTTTACGTTTTCGTCCGTTTTTAAATTGACAAAAACGTAAAAAAGAAAGGGACAAAAACATAAAAAAAACCGACGAAAACATATAAAAACAGACGAGAACGGAAAAAGCGGACAAAAACGTAAAAAAAAAGACAAAAACGGACGAAAACGTAAAAGAACGGACGAGAACGTAAAAAGCGTAAAAAACGTAAAAAAACGGACGAAAACGTAAAATACAGACAAAAACGTATAAAACAGACGAAGACGTAAAAAAAACGGACGAAAACATAAAAAAATGGACAAAAACGTAAAAACACGGATGAAAACGTATAAAAACGAACGAAAACGTAAAAAAAACGGACGAGAACGTAAAAAACAAACGAAAAAGTATAAAAACAGACGAAAACGGGAAAAAAACGTAAAAAAACGGACGCAAACATATAAAAACAGACGAAAACGGATAAAAACGAGTTTAAGCAAAAAAAAGGTTAAATAGAAAACGGATAAAAACGAGTTTAAACCCGAATTCGAGCCTATACTGCCATTTTTAATTCATTTTAAAAAATGAGGACTAACGGTGCAAAAAATATTAACGGATGGACTAACGGGCAAATATTATTTTAACACTTAACGGGTAAAACTAACGACATTAGTGCTCAAAGATGATTAGTGCCGTTAGTTTATGGACTTAGTGATGATTAATACCAAATGTTTGAGATATGGATAATATGTGCTAAAATCTATAAACCACATGGATGATTTTTGCGGTTTACTTTTTGTTTTCGTTATATCATTAAAAAGATTTATGGAAACTTTATTCGAATAATAAGTCCATAAATCTCTCTACACAACATTTATCAAAGACATATGATTGTAACCAAAATTTCTTTAACAAATACGAGTCATTTACCTGATACACTTAGCCTTATGTTCAATTCAGTTTAAGAAAACATGTTTCTCTTTCTTGTTTTTTTATAAAATACTCCCTCCGTCTCAATTTATTTGTCAGGAGAGAGAAAACACAAAGTTTAATAAAAGTGGGGCCACTTTAATTTTCAACCACTAAAATAGAATATTCCTCCACTAGATTCTCTAGTATTTACTAAATAAGGAAAGTGGACAATTAATTTGAGACATCCATAAAAGGAAATATGAACAATTAAATTGAGACGGAGAGAGTAACAGTTTACCTTTACTTAATTAATTATTAATAATTTTAAAGTTTATAATAATAATTTCAAATAAAGGGTAATACGGTAATATAGGCCAAATTTCCATATTTATTTCTAGTAGCCAACTATTAATTTGAGACATCTCGAAAAGTAAATATGGGTAAGTATTTTGAAACAAATAAAGTAATAAAGATACAAGTGACAAAACATAAATTCTTTACATGTTTACTTTATTCCACTAATATGATGTCTAATTAACCATATTAGTATCGGATAATCTGATTTCCCCAAATATTAAATAAAAACTTATTATTTTAATGTTAAACAATATAATCAAATCTAAACACTATGTTTCATGAACATTTAGAAACTGACATGCGTAAATTTTATACTTCCTCCGTCCCAAAAAGAGTGTCTAAAAAAAAATAAAAAATAGACAAATTATGATATACGTAATTAATGATAGTTTTGATTATTAAAAAGTTATTTTTATCCTCATAGTTAATATCTAAATTAAATTTGAGTAATTAATATGTGTTCGGTAAATCTCAACCTCGAAAGGAGTCTCTTTTTGATAATATTGTTCAAATGTCGTTTACGTGGTGTGCTAGTCGATGTAAATCCAATTTCAGGTGGAATTCTTGGTTAAAAAACGCTAGATATATTAGCTTGTAAATTTTTCTAGCTTCTTGCTAGTTCTCTAATAAAATCCGCCGTTAAAAATAAAATAAAGATTTGAGTAATTAATGCAAGTTTTAATTATAAGGGTAATGTAGGAAAAACAGTCATAATTACAATCCATATATAAAAACTGGACATTTTTTGGGATAAACATAAATAATAAGGTAGACACTTTTTATGTGACAGAAGGAGTAACATTCAAACTCATTGTTCGACTGCCGGCTTGACGTCTTGTGACAAACCCACTTTTACTCGACCGACGACTTATTACAATATCAGTTTTACTTGACTGGCAGTTTAATAATAAGTTAATAACAATTAGCTCACATGTGAGCCACATTTAGATTGTTGTTTACTCGACTGGCAGTTTAATAATAACATTTAGCTCACTGTGAGCCACATTTAGATTGTTGTGATTTATCCCATTGTGATTACTGATTAGTGATGTTGCCTAAATATACTCGGCAGCTACCATAAGCAAGCGTCTTCTAGCAAAGGTTTAATCGGAATACACAGAAATATGTTATGATCATCAGCTCTCGTTGTATATTAATACAACTTTATAATAAAAAGAAAACAAAGGCTCGGGAGCTGGGACCATCAAAATAGCCAGGGCCGTCCCGGGGATTTTGGATGCCCTGGGCCGTAACTAAAAATAGACCCTTTTATTGAAAAATATGCGAATAAAACAACCATTAATGCTGCAAAAAATAAAGTTACAAATATCCAAATATACTAATCGATGCTAAAAAAAAGTTATAAATATTCAAAAATACTATTACAAAGACTATTTTATTGTGAAAATAGTGCAATTCTTCTAGCATTTTTCGAAGCAAAATTCTTGACCAGCTCCTTATAATCAACATTATCTAACAAATAACTATTGCTACTAAAAACTCAAAATCACCTAGATCATTTGTTGCAAGAGACGTTGCTTGACTTTGAATTAGAGAATCATTGTCACTTTCTGCAACTTGAAGCAAAGCCTCTCGTATGTCTGAAATCTGAATGCTTTCACAATTTCAACACGATTCTCCCAAAGTATCGTTGTTTTTTTTTTTTTTTTTTTTTTTTTTTTTTCCCTTGTTTGAGGGATACTGGGATGGGTCGATGGGAGTATGTCACGTTATATATAGAGAATAAGTTTTAAATATTAGTCCCATTATAACTCGACATATGCATCTATTATAATCCTTCTATTGAGCTTTAAATCAAGTCTATCCAATGTATATACCAGTTGGGTTTTTTACAAATATGGTGCCCCTCCAAATAATGGGCCCTGAGCAGTGACCCATGTTGCCCTTGCTTAATCCATCTTAAACCATCTTTTCCAAATGATGATATCATACTCCCAAAGAAACTCTTTAACTAAATCATAAACACTTCAAGGAATTGGGTGGTCCATGCTTTCGATGTTAAGAAAAACACAAATTTTACTGAGGACACATTCCCGCACATTCAGCAACTGTCTCTTGCTTAAATTTTAAATAGGAGCAAAAGGTTAATTAGATGGGTATACGCCCCTAGAGAAGGTTTTAGTTAACATCTTTCGTGTTTTTGGTGTAGGATGTGGCTGAGTGCTTTAATGTTGCATATCACGCATTTGGGTTTTAGTTTGCTTCCACCTTTGAAGCTTCATCGTGTATTTGATTGGTTTCTTCCCCTATTTTATCAAAGGGATGTTTTAATAAAAGTCTTGCTTCTTGAGGAAAAAGAAGGATCAACTGCAGGTAAATAGGGATATGTATGAAATAACTTTAATGGATGTATCGTTCCTTGTTAACCCAAATGCTATAAGATTTCCACAATCTCACCCACTTTGAAGTATATATTCACATGTTTTGGCCGCGATATGACATCAAACCAAACCCTATCTAATTTGATTCTCCCCATAGACGGAACTTGACAAGCTTAATTCGAAAGGCCAAACTGTAACATATTTGTTTTAGGAGGACCAATTTACATTTTCATTTAATATTCGTACTAATAATGCCTACCCCTACAAAGTGTAAGAGTAAAAATACTTGCGGCTAAAACTTTTTGGAAGGGCCACGGCCACGACCCCTCCCGTTCCCCACTAAATTCAGTTTCTAATTCTCCCAAGTCTAAAAGCAATTCAACATCATTACAACAACAACTAGAGTAAGCAATAAAAATTAAAACACATCATGAAACTCTAACTTTGCATTAATTGTATATTGATATCACTAGCATAAACATGGGTACCCGGAATCATGTATTTTAGTTTATTATGTTCTTTTTAATAATAAATTTACGGATATCAAGAATTTCATGTGACGTATTTCAACTCCTTAACTAAGGAATTTATGTCGTCTTTTTGGGTCTTTTTTAAAGTCATTCGTATAACATGAGCCCGTTTGGCCAGTGCCCGTTTAGCCCGTGCCCGTTTGGCCCGTGTCCGTTCGGGTTCTAGCCCGTTTGGCCCGTGCCCGTTTAGCCCGTGCCCGTTTGACCCGTGTCCGTTCGGGTTCTAGCCCGTTTGGCCCGTACCCGTTCGGGCTCTAGCCCGTTTGGCCCGTTGCCCGTTCGTGCTTGAATATTTGTATAATGTGCTTTATTATTTGTATTAATAACATTTAATGTAGGAATTGTGTTTAAGTTGGTTGTACAATATGCTTGATAATTTGTATTTCTTATGTAAGGGGTGTTTTAATAACTAAATTAATTGTATTTATTGACCAATTAATTAATTGACTACATTAAATATCTTGACCAAATTAATAGTGCTTTGTATTTTGTACATTAAGCTTTAAGACTTGTAAGTCTTAAAATTAAGATTGATGAGAAAGATCATTAATAGTGCTTTGTGTATTGTACAATAAGCATTATAGCTTGTAAGTCTTAATTTTAAGACCAAGAAGAGAGAGAGTCATTCATGATTTATATGTAGTATAGATATCATAAAGGGAAAATTCTTTATATGGTCTTAAAGTACATGTCACCAACCCCTACTGTCCCCACCAAGTTTCTTTTTCTTCAAATACCCTTGAGGCGGAGGTCGCCCAAAAATCTTGGGCGGGTATTATAATAATGTGACATGTGTCCCTAGTGTTGTCCCCACCAGGTACAAGTTATCACATGCATTTCTTGGGCGACTAGGCCCACAAAACTTGGGCGACTTGATCTTTTTGTCTTTTTCCTAAAAAAGTACGGTCTTTTTTTATTGTTTTCTAGTACATATATCTTGGGCGAATGGGTCCCACTATTCTTTATTCTTGGGCGACTAGTTATGTATGTAGTACACTTTATTTTATGGGTACTTGTGCCAATACAAAAATACACGTAAAAAACACATATACTCTCTTTTAAACCTTTATACACAAATACATTTTAAACTAAAAACACAAATACAAATATTTACCTTCAAACTCAAAAAAAACTTTTAAACCAGAAACTCACACACACAAACTCACACACTTCCGAAACGAAAAAAAAAAAAAAAAATTAAACCCAGAACGCACATTCAAATCACAAACCCTAAACCTTAACCTCCATTGTTACGCACAAACAAAGCTTGATTTTCTCTTTCCATTGAAACCCTAATTTGATCAATGGATTCATGTAGTACATCGACGTCAACTCCATATACAATATCTGATGCAAAGGTAACTGTCAGATCTAGATTAGTCCAATCCTCACATTTGAATGTCAATTTCATGTGTTAATTTTTTCTTTATGTAATTGTGGCAGTGGAAGCTGCTGCTGTAGTCTTGGATGGAAATCATCAAGTTTCGTTGGAGGGTTTAATTCTAATAATGGGGTTTTTGTGGGACCCACTAATAATAGGATTAGTAGTACTAGGGTCAATGTGGTTCGTGCCTCTGCATCATCTTCTTCTTCTGGTACTGTCTTTCATTTGAAATTCATCATAATCTTTATATTTCTTTTGGCAATGTATATGGTAATGTTGAGCTTTATATGATTGGGTAACTAATAAAATCGGACAATCAGCAAGTCGATATTTAACAATTTTAGATATTGGCTCTAATAGCTCTGTTACTTATGTTGTTTAGGTCGTATTAGCGAAAACTATATATTTTAATCCTTCATTTCTCCAACGCTTCCAGGACCAACTTTGATGGCTTCTGGCAAGGCTTGCTTTTATAATATCTGGATGAAATATTTTAAGAAATGTGTAGGAATGATCTTAAGTTTAACTTGGTTGAATGAGACAAGACTAAAAAGTTATTAGTCAAACACGTGAAGATTAACTTTTTATTGTGGCGTACAGGAATTAAACTGCTTGCTTGCACACTAATATGTAGAGTTTTCATTACAATGACTGGTTGATGGTATAAAATTAAACCACATTGAGTAAGTTGGGACAAAAATTGTTTAGCCTTTTTTGTGTCTTTGTAAGCATGATGGTACATTTAAAACGAAAAACCATAAACGGAAGGCTTTGATCATATTCATTGGAAAAATGAATATGTTCTTAGAGAATTTTTTACAAACACATGTTATAGGAAAGGCAAGTAACAAAATACTAAACATACAAAATGAGAAGTTGCCAGATCATGGTATGCAAATCAAGCTAATGTACCAACTGCATCACCTAAACCAAACCTATCTTAGAAAACTCAACACGAAAACAATCAAGAAACAAAAACCATACCTGAATTGTTAACTTTATTAACATATTTGTAGTCGGCAGTCAAACCAAGTGATCTGTAAGATTAAATTCTTTTCCAGGAACACTGAAGGCAACAATCAATAGATAATTTATCGTATCTGAATATATTAGCTCTATGTGCAGATTATTTTCATTCGCCAAATGTTTAAGAAAATGTAAACTATACTTACAATGTTTTTGGGGTGTTTTTATATATCGCTGAACCCCTCAATTTCAAAGTATGAGATATAACGGTGTGATGATTCAGAAAGTAAGAAAACAATTACCCAAAAATGTTAATTAAAGAACAAAGTTTTATTGCATAACTGCACACGTTTGATGATGGGGCCGTGGCTTACATATTATGACATTGCATACAGGACATATGTGATAGTAAGTTTGAAATTTGTACTTTTATGTTTCATGAAATGTATCACATATTTTGTTAGTTTTAATGAAGAAAAACAAACAAAAAAAGAATCCTGATGTTTATCTATCTTAAACCTAGATTTGATCTTGTCATATATAGAATAACTGTTGAATTTTTTGTAAATTCAGAGCCACTTTTGGTGAGGGCAGCAAAAGGACTTTCGGTAAACCGGCCACCAGCATGGATGATGCGGCAGGCTGGCAGGTACATGGCGATTTACCGAAAACTTGCAGAGAAACATCCATCTTTTAGAGAGAGATCAGAGACAACCGATTTGATTGTGGAAATATCATTGCAGCCATGGGAAGCTTTCCGTCCTGATGGAGTCATTATTTTTTCTGACATTCTTACCCCTCTACCCGCGTTTGGTGTTCCCTTTGACATAGAAGAAGTGCGGGGACCTGTTATTCAGACCCCAATTCGTTCAGAGGAAGGCTTAAAAACATTTATATGACACTTGACAGCTAGAAGTGATATATATGGGTTCGGGGTGGTTCTTCTTGAAATGTTGATTGGTCTTAGAGCCATGGATAAGAGCCGGCCTAGCCGTGAGCACAATCTGGTCGAGTGGGCTAGACCGCTTCTGGTCCACAACAAGAAACTTGTGAGAATACTAGACCCCAGAATGGAAGGTCAATATTCATCCAAAACCGCCATCAAAGTCGCCAACTTGGCTTACCAATGTCTAAGTCAAAATCCTAAAGGTAGGCCTGTTATGACTCAGGTTGTTGAGACACTTGAATCGATTCAGACTCGTGACCTTCAAGAAGAGTCTCTTTTTCAAAGTGGGTCCGGGAGTGTGACCTTGTTTGAGGCCCCTGATTCTAAAAAGAAAGAAAACCAAGTGAAAGATGATGGCGAGAGCGAGGCTACAAAGGAGACTAAGATGTAGCCCGTAGAAATGTACCACGGATCAAATATGTTTTGATTGGAAATTTGTTGTTAACTGATAGCCTTTTTTGGTTGATTGGAAATGACCTCAAATGTTTCTGATCTTATTTTGTTAAAAATATTATATCATATTGGCTGCAATTGTTAAATCATTTTTGCTTCTGAAATCAGGTCTTGTTATCTTGTCCTTGTGTTTGATATAATATTTGGTGATGGTTAGTTGGCTTGTATAAACTTGAGTTAATTTTGTTAGTAAAATACCTAGTTACCTGTAATCTTTTTTTTCCAAAAGATTCACATGTGTAAGGTAAATCGTGTAACTCTGATTTAATTTCCAAAAGAGTCACATGTGTAAAGGTAAATCGTGCAACTCTGATTTCAAAATTTACTAATGCTGGTTTAATGTCTATTTTAGATTATTAACTTTGTTTTCATCAGTAATGTTATTTTGGACATGACTTTATTGCAACTGTTTTATGATTATGACATCATATAAGCAAGAAAATGAAAATGACAAATAAACAACACTAACAAGAATTTAACATCCAAGTAAATACAAGTCAGGATACTTAACTAGGCCAAGATACCAACACTAACAAGAATGTAGTATGATTTGCGTCTCAACTTTAACAGAAGACATCATATTTCATGCTGCAGATTTTACCTATAAGCTTACGATCAAATCATACTACAATTCAAAACATGAACTCGAGCTCTGACTTCAAATGATCAAATCATTGGCGTCATCAGCATTCTAGTCTTCTCAGGATCATTTTCCTGCATAAAAATGATCATCCCATTAATAATTTGTAGGGCTTCATTAAAAGTATATCTATGAAAGATATCTGACTAGTAATCAAATGCCCTTTTAGATTACAAACCCTTATTATCAGAGAGATGCCTCAGTTTTAATCATTTAATTATACTTGTCAACCTAACATAACTTATGGAGTACATACGTTGCAGGTGTGTATAAAATATACTTAGTTAATAAGCATCGGCTTTGCTTACCCCAAACTTGATGCAATCTTGATACCAACTGTGTAATAGATCTCCTATCAGTAGCATTTGGGAACTCCATGTGTACAGCTTCCTGAATGGCACCCAAGAATTGCCTCCTTGCTTTTGCTGTGAGTACAAGGTGGTTTGGTCCATGCCCACTACTCAAGTCCACTGCCTGAAAAAACATCATAAAGCATAACCCTTTTAATATTTTACCTAAAAATCTAATCTAGTAAATAATTAATGAGTCAAATCTAATCTAATATATAAATAAAAAAACACTGTATTGTCCCAAAAGATTTGTTGTCCATTTTGGAACTCCATTTCGATCAGAAGCACGTATTGTGCATACAAAAGAATCAAATTTGATATAAATAACCAGAGCCTAAAGTGTAATCAAAGAAAGAAAAAAAGTATACTGTTCAAGAAAAACAAGATTAAAAAAAAATGATCGAGGAGGTTTTATGCATTGAAAAATTCGAACAACTTTCGACCCATTTGGCGTGTTCAGCCGATTTAATTGTTTTCTATAATTCTATTAAATATAACCCGTCAAAAGGGGCAATTTTGGGTAATTTGGTTGACTCATTCATACACAAAACTAATAAAGAGTTTTCATTACCTGCTGCAGCCATGGGATTATCGAGCTCATGAACTGCTGTTCAGACAAGAATGAAGCCAAAGTGCTAAGAATATCATTAGCAGTTCTATTTGATAAACTTTCCAAGACAGGCCCCGTTTTATCAAGAAGATCAACTAAAACCATTTCATCTCCCGAATTCATAGCTTCAACATACGCAGAGTCCAAGTCCCCTTGTAACAAATACCCTTTTTATAATCTTGCAAGGGTTATTCTCCACTTCTAAATTACTATGCCTGAAGCTAGCAAAAGAAGTGGGGCCCAATCCACCGCCAACATTTCTATTCAAACCTCGACTTTGCATACCCTTTACAGGATTTCTACTTATTTTTACCATGGGGTCACCACCACTCAGTTTGCTCCTTGAAGACGTGGAGTCTTCCCATGAATCGGATTTTCTAACGGGCTGCAATGGAGATTGCCTAGTGCGTATATCCACAGAGGATCTTGGGGTGCATGACGAGAGTCTCGGGGAAGGAGTATTGGAACTTTTCTTTAGAAATCTTGAAGTTGATTCAGAATGTCTTCCTTCATTATTGATGCTTTCTGCCATTTGATCCACAACTGGAGAGCTTGATTCTGTGATAGTCGAATCAAGGCTCCTACGATCCTGATTCTTTGAAAAATATCTCTGTTCTTCGGTACTCATTTCTTCTTCCACTTGGTGATTATTTAGTCCATGTAATTTTACCATTTCACCCTTCACATTAGAGCCCCTGCTGACCGGGACCAAGTTAATATTGGATGCAGAAGAGCATTCTTGTTTGTCATCCAAGGGTACGAATTCATATCTATTATCCTGAGTCGATGTGATATCCGATCTAGTCCGTTCAAATTGATGTAGATTCAGTATTACTCGGAGCATCACTATAATCACATGATATTTTAGCAACATGTTAAGTATTCAGAAATTTTGACTAATCTAAGTGTGTATTATTTCAATTAAAAAGCAGAAATAAGCAGAAGAGCACTAGAAAAAAAGAGAAAAATGCTATTGGCTTAATCAACAAGGAAAATTGTATTATAGAAATGATAAAAAAAATGAGACGTTTTTTATGGTAGAGGTTGCAATTTCACATAATGTAATGAGTAATTAAATTAGACAACCAGACACTACTAAACCTTTCATAGAAGATCCAGCTTCTGAAAGTTCAGATGCGTCACTTCCTAGAAGACTTTTCCATAGCTGTAAGGCCTGAAGTACTGTGTCCCTAACTGGTTTGACCTATATAAAAAAGTAACCCTTGGATCCAACATACATGTATACAATTAGAGGTGGCAAAACGGGTAAATCGGTTGTGTTATGTAACTGTCAAGACTCAAGACAGGCCCAGGTCAAAACAACTACTTTTGGTATGGGTCAGGACGGGCCAAAACACTTTCTGTCCAAGAACCATTATAAGTTATTAGTGTCTCAAACATGATTACAAAGGATTAATTATTTCAATATTAATCTGATTTGATAAAATGATTCACGAGATTTTATGTATTGTAAAACGCGTTGGGAGTCTTCCAACCATTTCCTTGTAAGGATAACTTTTTTTTTTCTTCTTTCATTTGACCTGTTAGAGAGCCTGAATCGGTCTACATTGCCACCTCTATTACAATAAAGCATAACTCTTCGGATATCACTTGCAGAATAACACTGACCTTGTCAAATCGACACAGTTCAAGGGAACGGATGCAAGATGACTTGAGAGAAACAGGATATGATGCATTGCTTGAAGCAATTTCTGCTAACGCTTCAGAAGCAGCTTTCCGTGTTCTCCAGTCACTATTCTTAAGAGCATCTTGAATGCTAGTCATTGCAGTAATTAGCATACTTGGTGTCGACGCCCCACTTGCCTGAAATTATTAAAAACAGGAAACTATAAATACTTGCACCAGTTTATCATAGATATGCAAGCCATGAACACAAGAACATCTTTTTCATCAACCAATAATCACAGTGGCTTCCAATTTGAGTCAAATTACAAAACTAACCTGAATGATGCTTCTGTTTAACTCAATCATGGTTGGTTTCGCCATAAAGTGTGGATTCTTCAGCATCTTTGTTGTCCTTGTCAACATACGTTGCAGGATAGGCAACGGAGGGTCACGTGTATGATCAATTACCCGAGACAAACACAACGCTGAACCAAACTGAACATGCTTATTCTACTCCCCTAACGCTTAAAAAAGAGGCCTCACTAGTACAACAAAACTACCCTCAGGCTCGTTCGCACTAGTGCTAAACTTAGAAGCTAAAACACCCACAGTTTCTATACATGCGTTTCTTACAACAGAATCCGGATCCTTAAGTCGTTTCACAATACTACTAACCATTTTGCCAATATGTGGGCCCATAAGTTCATGGTGAAAAGTTGTGAGCATACCCATTAATCTAATACACTCCTTACGAACAGCAATTTTTTGCTCAGAATCACGTGTTTACATAAACATACTAGCCTGTTTCTCTCAGAATCACGTGACCATACCACAACATATATGAAATTTGCAAAAGATATTAGTAAGTATATTTAGCGACTAAATATTTTAAAGAAAAAACATCCATATGGTGTTTACATAAACATACTAGCCTAAAAATTAATCACGTGTCAAACCTAAGACAAAACTACTAATTCATATGTTTATGGCAGATATTATGTGGAAAAGTTTTTAAAAAGAATTTACAAGCTTGTGCGTACTACCAATGTATTCAAATCTTCGCAACAACAATCATAAGTAAGTAATCAAAACGATTGCCACGAGTAGTTTGAACCTGATCGGGAGTACAGACTATTTCCCGCCGTGTGTAAGAAGGATGTATATAGTCCGAGGCCCGATACCTGAGCACAACGCTACCGGGTTAAGTCAACCGACCATCTATGGTTCAAGCGATCCCCGGAATCACCCCTTGATCCGTTCGGCCTAGTTACCATCTTTGGTTCCCATAGATAAGCCGGTCACCACCGATGTGATACCACTTAGATAGTCATCGCAAAGACAAACACAAAGGATTCCAAAGCAACAAAAACTTGAAATTTCTTTCACATATCACGCATATTAACATAAATTTTAGTCGACTAACGTCGGAACAACTTAAGCATATTAACAAAACATCTGCCAAAACCAGCAATAAACGCTAGCAGTAAAGACATAATTACACCCTACAGTTATGTATTAAGTTGATGTGCATTTTCTTAGCATGTCAGTCATCTTACTTAAATATATATCCAGAAAGCAACAATAAACATTTTCACTATAAAGCATTAATAAGCAATTACATAATCTGGGTTCTAAACAACCATAAAAAGCATCAATGAACCCTAACACTATAAAACAAGATATAAACATTAAAAAATAAAAACACTAACAATTAAATAATAAATTAAACCCTAAACGAATTATATAATTGCTTACCCTAAACCCTAAATTAGCGTAAACCTAAATCAAATAGATAACTACTTACCCTTCCCCAAACCATCTTTCAAAATAGTTAAATCGAATCCCTAATTCCGATCTGTGTCTACTAGCTAACGTTAGGGTTTCGATTGGATCTAAACCAACAGCCGATTAACTTTGTTTGTTGAATATCTGTGATTGTTGTAGTTGTTGAATAGTGGTTGATTTTTGATTATTGAAAACGGGGACTGAGAGCGAGAGAGTGGATAAACGGGGACTGGTTAGGGAGTGGATAAGGGTAAAAGGGAAGTGTTGTGTTGTTTTTGTGTGTATAATGAGTATAAAAAGTGTTTGTGTTGTTTTTAAATACATTTTTTTTTTTTTTAATATAAAAAGACTAAGAAGACTTTACTTTTATTTTAAAAAAAGTGGGACTCAGTCGCCCAAGAAAGTTCATATACAAGTATGGTCGCCCAAGAATACGTGTATATTCGTATTTAAATGTTTATTAGTATTTATGTGTATTTAAATGTATTCTTGTAGAGGCACGAGTCCCCATAAAATAAATTAAATTAAAAGTGTACTACATACATAACAAGTCGCCCAAGAATAAAGACCAGTGGGATCCATTCGCCCAAGATATATGTACTAGGAAAAAGACAAACAGATCAAGTCGCCCAAGTTTTGTGGGCCTAGTCGCCCAAATAATGCATGTGCTAAAATGTACCTGGTGGGGACACACCTAGGGACACATGTCACATTACTAATTAATCCGCCCAAGATTTTTTGGGCGACCTCCGCCTCAAGGGTATTTGAAGAAAAAAAAACTTGGTGGGGACAATAGGGGTTGGCACAATTGTACTTGTGGGGTGTTTATGAAATTTTCCCTATCATAAACATGGTTAAACCACCATTGATAAATAAACATCATACCAACATTAAAACATTAAAGTAGTAAAAAGTAAAAACAGACACTTGAAATCTACATTTTTTTAATAAGATGAGTCGGACAATCCGCATAATGCCTCTTTTCGTAATGAAAACCGACATGCATACACAACTAAAAGAAGTAACCTACACATATGATCCAAACGTTTACTTTTATTGATCAATGAAAAGAATGAACGGTACAAAGCTCCTCTCCCCCTCACCTTCTTTTATAGAGATGAGTGGGAAGAATTCAGTTGCAAGAAGGATAGGAAACCGACCTTAACTTGGAGTGCAAGTCAAGTAAAACACAAAGAAGGAAACAAAACTATCATATGACTAACCGTAGGCGAAGCTTAGTGAGGACTAGGAAGGGCAAGGGCTATGGCCCATAGGATTTTTCATATATGCATTATACACCCTTATATTAGTGCACAATCTATATAATAAACCTTAGATTTTATAGATATACTATAGTTCCCTCCCAAATTCCATGAATTACACTTTGGCCCTCTTAATAAAAGAGTAGCTCCTCCGGCGCCATTGATACTAACCTATCACACTTTCTACCACAGATTAAACAAACAACATTATGACTCCTTGCCCATATGCCCAATCTCATTGCAGTAAGAACAACCCTGACTACACTCGTAAGCGATATGCCCGGTCTCACCACAATACCAACAAACAGCACCACCACCAACCTGATCACATTCATCATCATGATTCGAAACCTGGCCTCACTTATAACAACCACCGTGAGTCTCTAAACAATGATTATCAGTACAGTCCCTAGCTATATGCCCAAAGCCACGACACCTAAAACAGCAACAGTCCCTAGACATATGCCCCTCACCGCAGAAATAACAACGGACATTCTCATTACAACCACCATCAGGGTTACTACCAATCATGTTTGCATTGCATGATTTACGCTCCATTATGGGATCTTTTGAATAAAAAACTGCGTCGAAAAACGTTAAATTGGGTTTATAAATTATCGAGTCTAAGGATGATTTGTGCTCTGAGGGATCGATGCAAAGAGATTGCGTATAATGAATTTGATGTATGTTATGGAATTATATATAGATGTGTTTAGGTCGGTTTCATGTATACGAATTTCTTATTACACCCCTCATTCTTACTACAGTATAAGTTATTCTTGATGTATTAAATGGTTTTGTGTTTTAAAACAAGTTACATTATTCTTAAACACGAACAGTAAATTATATGGATAGCCTATGTGGTTTGTCTAAAAAGGACAAATATCCGTGAGAAGTATAAAAGTAATTGAAAAAAAACAAAAAGTTATTGAAAAAAATGAAATTTTAACCCGTAAATATAGGATGTTGGTGAATAAAAAAGTTGTGAAGAAAGTTTTTTTCTTGAGTAAACCTCATTTTTGGTCCTTGTGGTTGTACCAATATTTCACTTTTGGTCCAAAATTCAAAAAATCGACAGGATTAGTCCAAAAGTCCACGTGGACTTCACTTTTGGTCCAATTTTCTACCCTAGTTAATGGTCGTTAGTTGTACGTTGCACCGTTAGTCCTTTAACCTAACGGTCGTTAGCAATGTTTGCACCGTTAGTCCTTTCAGTTAAGTACGTTGCACCGTTAGTCCTTTAACCTAGTTAATGGTCGTTGAGTCCGTTTTTTCTTCCGTTTTCATACGTTTTCGTCCTTTTTTCTTACGTTTTTTTCCGTTTTTTGTCCGTTTTTTCTTACGTTTTTTTACGTTTTTTATCCGTTTTTTCTTACGTTTTGTCCGTTTTTCCTTACGTTTTTGTCCGTTTTTCTTATGTTTTTTTTTACGTTTTTGTCCGTTTTTTCTTATTTGTTTTTTTTTTTTTTTTTTTTTTTTTTTTGTCTTTTTTTTTTTCCGTTTTCATACGTTTTTGTCCGTTTTTCTTACGTTTTTTTTTTTCCGTTTTTGTCCGTTTTTTCTTACGTTTTTTCCGTTTTCATACGTTTTTTGTCCGTTTTTCTTACGTTTTTTTCCGTATTTTGTCCGTTTTTGTCCCTTTTTTTTTACGTTTTTGTCCGTTTTTCTTACGTTTTTTTCCGTTTTTGTCCGTTTTTCTTACGTTTTTTCTGTATTTGTCCGTTTTCTTACGTTTTTTGTCCGTTTTTCTTACGTTTTTTCCGTTTTCATACGTTTTTTGTCCGTTTTCTCTTACGTTTTTTTCGTTTTTGTCCGTTTTTCTTACGTTTTTTTTTTTTTTTTCGTTTTTCTTTTTTTTTCTTTTTCTTCGTTTTTGTCCGTTTTTCTACGTTTTTTTTTTTTTTTTTTTTACTTTTTTCCGTTTTCTACGTTTTTGTCCTTTTTTCGTTTTTTTTCGTTTTTCCTGTTTTTGTCCCGTTTTTCTTACGTTTTTGTCCGTTTTTCTTACGTTTTTTCCGTTTTCATACGTTTTTGTCCGTTTTTCATACGTTTTTTTCGTTTTTCATACGTTTTTGTCCGAATTTAAAGAAAAAAAAATAAAAAAATTAAAAAAAAATTTTTTATCCGAATTTAAAAAAAAATTAAAAAACGTAAGAAAAACGGACAAAAACGGAAAAAAACGTATGAAAAACGGACAAAAACGTATGAAAACGAGAAAAAACGTAAGAAAAAGGGACAAAAACGTAAGAAAAACGGACAAAAACGGAAAAAACGTAAGAAAAAAAACGGAAAAACAAAAACGGAAAAAACGTAAGAAAAACGGACAAAAACGTATGAAAACGGAAAAAACTTAAGAAAAACGGACAAAAACGAAAGAAAAACGGACAAAAACGGAAAAAACGTATGAAAAACGGACAAAAACGTATGAAAACGGAAAAAACGTAAGAAAAACGGACAAAAACGTAAGAAAAACGGACAAAAACGAGAAAAAAAAACGGAAAAAAACGGACAAAAAACGTATGAAAACGGAAAAAACGTAAGAAAAACGGACAAAAACGGAAAAACGAAACAGTAAGAAAAACGGACAAAAACGTAAGAAAAACGGACAAAAACGGAAAAAAACGGAAAAAACGGAAAAAACGTATGAAAACGGAAAAAAACGTAAGAAAAACGGACAAAAAAAGAAAACGTAGAAAAACGGACAAAAACGAGAAAAAAACGTAAGAAAAAAACGGACAAAAAACGTAAAAAACAAAAAACAAAAAACGGAAAAAAACGTAAGAAAAACGGACAAAAAACGTAAAAAAAAACGGAAAAAACGTAAAAAACGAAAAAAAAACGAAAAAAACGTAAGAAAAACGGACAAAAACGTATGAAAACAAAAAACGTAAGAAAAAAAAAAAGTAAGAAAAAACGGACAAAAACGTAAAAACGAAAAAACATAAAGAAAAACGGACAAAAAACGTAAAAAAACAAAAAAACGGACAAAAACGTAAGAAAAAACGGAAAAACGTAAGAAAAACGGATAAAAACGTAAAAAAACGACAAAAACGGAAAAAAAAACGGAAAAAAAACGGACGAAAACGGACAAAAACGGAAGAAAAACGGACTCAACGACCATTAACTAGGTTAAAGGACTAACGGTGCAATGTACTTAACTGAAAGGACTAACGGTGCAAACATTGCTAACGACCGTTAGGTTAAAGGACTAACGGTGCAACGTACTTAACTGAAAGGACTAACGACCATTAACTAGGGTAGAAAATTGGACCAAAAGTGAAGTCCACGTGGACTTTTGGACTAATCCTGTCGATTTTTTGAATTTTGGACCAAAAGTGAAATATTGGTACAACCACAAGGACCAAAAATGAGGTTTACTTTTTTCTTTTTCTTTTTTTTAAGAATCTTTTTTTAATGCACAAAAACCGAAATTTTAATGCTCAAGAAAAAAAATTTTGATGCACAAAATTTTCAACTTGTTATATCTTGATGCACAATAAAATTTTGATACATATAAAAAAAAAAGTTTGATGCAAAAACGAATTTTTGATACAAAAACAAAATTTTAATGCATCATCCATAACGTAATTAAGGCTACGAGGTAGTTAGTTCCGACTAAGTGACTTTCCACGTTGGTGGTCCACCAACCACCAACGTTCACATGGTCGGAACTAACTATCTAGACCTTCTTGGAGAGCACATTACGTTCACATGAACCCCGCTGCTTGCAGTTGATAAAAATACAGTACAATTACTACAACTATGTAAGAAATTTAATTGTGATAATATAATGAATTTGGTGTAGAATATGATGATGCCTAAAATCAAATTTTAGCTATGGGAATCATTTAAATTATGAAGCATCATAAAAGAGTATCACTTAAAGGATCAATAACTTGCGCGTGTCTCTTTATAGTGAAAGTATATTCTCTAAAGTTGGCTTGGGTCGTGTCGGGTTTGGATCACGGGTTTAGATAGGTTTGGGTCTAGACGGGTACGGGTCTAGATGGGTCTTCAAGAAACATGGGTCTAAATGGGTATAGGTTGGGTCGGGTCCGGATCTAGATGGGTTTTGGTCCTATCGACAATTTTCTTTTTTTAGTAAAAGATGAAAAAATGAAAGAAAGGAATTATTTTTACCCGTCTAGACCCGTTAGGTAATGATTATATAATTGCACTTTATGTCAAATACTCAATTAGACTCATCTATAATATTTAGAGAGACCCAACTATACTCATCTCCTACTAAATTTTTAAACAACTAGACTCATGTTTAACCAGTGGGTGTCAAATTGAAACCTCTAGTATTCTTTAAGAATTACACCACCCGTCTAAATAGCAACGCTTGGATCAAGTGGTCAATGTACACCATTGCCTCTGGACACAGAGGTCATGGGTTTGATCCTTACTCCTTCCTAAGGTCGGAGGTCCTTTTCTACTATTGGTAGAACCAGAAGCAGCCTCTTTACCTTAGGTAGGGGTAATGTTGTCTACATCTCAACCTCCCCCATACACCGTAGAAGACGGTATGGGGAGTTACTTTATTTTTGTTTTAGGATATATTTTTAGTTGATATTTTTCTTGGTACACTTAAAAATATGAGATTTTCGATGGACCATGGTCCATGGTTGTGGATAATGGGCTCATCACATGGGAATCAATATATCACAGTTTGGTTCTATGCAAGGATGTCTTGAATGTTTGGATAATATTAAGTCTTCAACTGATCAAGGGGGTTTAAGTGTGGTGGACACCTAGCAACTGATATTTTTTAATCATGCGGTCAGGACCTTGTTTAACAAGTACACTAGTTTTGCTGGCTATCTAATCTTGATAAATAGGAAAGCAAGGGTCTTCGGTTCAGAAGCTGCAAGTGTATTAAAGATGGGATCAGTATGCAAAATGGTATGATGCGATCCTGTTGGCCGGGTTGGTTCAGCTGCATTTTTTCTCACTTTCCTTACATGTCGTTATTTTATTTTTTATTTTTTATTTTGTTGTTGTTGTTGTTGTTGTTGTTGTTGTTGTCGTTGTTGTTGTAGTATCTTTATGGGGTCTTTCACACCTATAAGTTCCAATTTGTCTAAGGTTGTTTTGTGAACCTGTTATAGTATTAGAATCTGCACATATATATTTTTGTATTAGAATAAAAAGGGTAAAAACCATAAAATAACAACTTACTTTCTCTATTTTACCGAGAATAAACACGTACTTTTTTATCAACATTTAAGCCAACGAAATTTGCAAATATTGTTCCGATATCAACAAAAAGTTATATTTTATTTGCACCATTCGTCCCTGAGCTAACGGCCGTTAGTTCCGTTAGTTATTATGTGACAACGTTAGTCCATTTAGCCAACGATTATTTGCAACGTTAGTCCTTTATACATTTTTGTCCGTTTTTAGTCGTTTTCATCCGTTCTTCTTACGTTTTCATACGGTTTTGTCCATTTTTTTTACGTTTTCGTCCGTTTTTCTTACGTTTCATACGGTTTTGTCCTTTTTTTTTTACGTTTTCCTCAACATATTCGTTTATTAAGTACGAAAAAAAATTAAAAAATTAAAAAATTAAAAACAAATTAAAAAATTAAAAAAAATTAAAAAATTAAAATAAATTTAAAAAGAAATTAAAAAAATAAAAATTTTAAAAAATTTTAAAAACTAAAAAAAATTAAAAAAATTAAAAAATTAAAAAAAATTATGAAATTTTTTTTTTTCGGAAAAATTAAAAAAAAATTTCTGAAAATTTTTAATTTTTTTTTCGAAAATTTCCGGAATTTTTTTTTTTAATTTTTTTTATTTTTTCCGAAAAAAAAATTTCGGAACTTTTTTTTAATTTTTTTTAGTTTTTAAAATTTTTTAAAATTTTTATTTTTTTAATTTCTTTTTAAATTTATTTTAATTTTTTAATTTTTTTTTTAATTTTTTAATTTGTTTTTAATTTTTTAACTTTTTTTCGTACTTAAGAAAAACATCCGAAAACGAATAAAAACAGACAAAACCGTAAGAAAATTAGATAAAAACGATAAAAACGGATGAAAAGTGGACAAAAACGTATGAAACGTAAGAAAAACGGGCGAAAACGGATAAAAACGGACGAAAACGTATGAAACGTAAGAAAAACGGACGAAAACGTAAAAAAAAGGGACAAAACCGTATGAAACGTAAGAAAAACAGACTAAAACGTAAAAAAAAAGGACAAAACCGTATGAAACGTAAGAAAAATGGACGAAAACGTAAAAAAAAAAGGACAAAACCGTATGAAAACGTAAGAAGAACGGATGAAAACGACTAAAAACGGACAAAAATGTATAAAGGACTAACGTTGCAAATAATCGTTGGCTAAATGGACTAACGTTGTAACATAATAACTAACGGAACTAACGGCCGTTAGCTCAGGGACGAATGGTGCAAATAAAATATAACTTTTTGTTGATATCGGAACAATATTTGCAAAGTTCGTTGGCTTAAATGTTGATAAAAAAGTACGTGTTTATTCTCGGTAAAATGGAGAAAGTAAGTTGTTATTTTATGGTCTTTACCCTAGAATAAAAAAGGTAAAAACTTTTTAGGGCTAATGACTTGAAAATGCATCTAACTTGTCATTTTTTGTTATTATGTGTGGTCATGTTATGTTTTTGCTATTAAAAACACAAACAATTTAAATTTCGACTTTTTCATGTATTGTGTGACCTGCTTGACCTTTAACTGTTTGCCTTTCCAAAGTTATAAAAAAAACAGTTATGCCACATAGATAAATAAGTCCATGTAGGATACACGTCACATTTCACCTAATTTTATTTTCCTATGTGTACTACGACTCCAGCTTCTTCAAGCAATCAAACGCCCCTTCGGGATGATTTTCTTCAGTTTCGGCACTCCAACCAAATGATATGTTTTGAGAATTGTTTATAGATTTTGTGGTGGAAATCAGGATATGGTGGTGGTGGTGGATCTTATAGTGAGAATCAAATGGAGATGCAAGAGGTAAGATGTAGACTGTAGAGGGAGGAGTTGTGGGGTTATAAAGTGGGAAGACACAACAAAAATAAAAAATAAAAAATAATGACTTGGCAAAGAAACCGGTTCCAGATAGGATTATCAGATCAAGCAGGTTACACAATAAGAAAAGTCAGTTTGTGTTTTAATAGAAAAAAATAAGATGAGTACATAAAACAACAAAAAATGGCAAGTTCAAGTCATTAGCCCTAACCTAAGAGCTCCTTTAAGAACTAGAATCAGCAACAGATTGTTAAAAATCAAAACAGAAATACGCAACAATGGTGTTGTATATTATCAAGACTATGAGAACAACTACTAATTATGTTGTGTCTCTGTTATCTATATCTAGGATATTTGAGAAATAACAGAATCGAATGAAAATTATTTTTTGCATTGATTAAATTAATGAATAGTTGGAATTTTGAGTAAATGGTATAGTATGATGGTACTATTTAAATGAAGCAAACTACGACCAACTTGGTTCAATCCAAGTATGAGGATAGAGATGGTATTTGGTACCAAAGAAATCTTCAAAACTTTCTTTAATGTTTTTGCCGTTCGATGTGTGATATCTGCCCGTTTCAAGTGAATAAAATACAATCTTCTCGCTTTCTGAATGCAATCGTGAAAAATATATCTTGTTCTCCATTTCTCGCATTTTAGCTTCTATGCATAGACACGTGTTATCGCTAATAATAATCATGTGCCTTCCTAAACTGTTTATTTCCTCCCATTCCTTTGTAAGATCATTAAACTTGAATACCTCTAAGGATTCGCCAAATTTGCACATGATGACTAGTAAAAGATGTTGATCGCATTTCACTAGGAAATATCTTGTTGAAGGTCCACGACAACTTCTTGGAGATTTGACTAATACGGGCCCTGAAGATGAATCCTCTATTTTTTCCAAAAATACAAGTCTTCCATCCGCAAGCAAGGCATAAAGATCCCCGCCATAAAAAGCTGGATAACGAAGAGAAGGATCACAATCATCAGCATCACCATTATTGACAACAACTATAGACGAATGTCGTTTACTAGATACACGGCGGATGTAAATACCCCAACTCGAGTCATCATAATTACCAGGTCCAACAACCATACAATTTGGGGAAATAGGTGGTGTCGAGAAACAAAAGCTACTTGCAAAAGGCATTGGCCCCCCCCCCCCCCCCCCCAAACCGGAAGCTCGCGAATATCACCTGTGAAGGGGTTAAAAAACACAAAGGAGTTATGTTCATTTGTTTTCCCATATTTTTCAATCAACAACCTGTTGGAAGTTAACCATTGACATAGTTAAAAACGAAGACTTATAGGACATGATTATAATTAGTATGTAATTAGAAGGATTATTATGTAAATAGATATAGATGAAACGGCATGGTTGACAAATGAAAAGTCAAACATTATAACCGTTAGTATGAAACGATATAACCACCAATTGGGACCGTTTCATAATGTATAAATAGGATATGTACGTGTGTAAATGTAATAACAATTAGATTCAATAAAACAAAGATTATTACATATATTTCATGTTTCTTTGATCCTACTGGGACCAACAGTGGCATCAGAGCACAACCTTTTTGTGATTTGAATCAACCCCAAATCACCAGTTCATCTTTTACAAAATCAGACAACATACCTTACGATTACCCTTCGACTGCTGTTTTTCAGTCACACTTCGGTTGCCGTTTATTCAATTTCGATTGCCGCTTCAATCGCCGTTTATACAACCTATCATAAAACTTGTTCGCCTTTACCGAACACAGAAACATCGAATTTTATCGATCGGAGAAGGAAAAAGCACTCAGATTTTGTTCTTCGTTTTTCGAACAACCGAAAATCAAAATTACTATTTTGATCAGAACACAAGAAATTGAAACCCACTGTTTCAATCCGAATACGAGAAGAAGAAATATTCCATTATTTGTTCTCAGTTAAGAGTATACAACAATTGAAACTCTTGTTTCAATCAGAAAGATAAAAAGGAAAGGAATTTTGACCGGTGTTTGGCCGGAAGTCACGAACCCTAATTTTTTGGGCGTTTTTTTTGTGTGTCGATTGAGTTTGAAGAAAAACATTGACGGTTTTTTGGATTATTGAAGAAGAACTATTCTTGTTTGTGATTATTGGATTATTGAAGAAGAAAGGAGGAGCAGATCATATCAAAAAAAGAAAAAGAAGAAAGAGAGAACAAAAGAAGATCGGATAAGAAAGTAAAGTGGGAAGAAAGTCAAGAAACCGGATAAGTTTTACTCATTTTATACATACTATTTTACAAGTGTTAGATATTTTTTACGTATTGTTTTTCTTAAAGTCTTATTATTAGAAAAAGTTTTTTTTTTTTTTTTTTTTTTTTTTTTTTTTTTTTTTTAAATTGTTATTAATTTTTTTTTTTTTTTTTTTTTTTTATATAGTTTAAAAATAAAATTGTGTTAGGCATTTTGTATGAAAATAATTATGGGAAAGGAAGATGGGGATAGTTCGAATAACAATAAGGGAATAGGATCAACACACTATTTTCAATGCCCTTTGTTGACAACAACAAACTATACGATATGGTCAATAAGAATGAAGATCATTTTACAAGCAAATGGTCTATGGGAAATGGTCGAATCCACCGATAAAACTCAAGTTGATGAAAAGAGAGATAAGACTGCAATTGGGTATCTATTTCAAGGATTACCCGAAGATATGATATTGCAAGTAGCAAATAGCAAAAATGCAAAAGAAGTTTGAAATACATTAAAGATTCCAAATGTTGGAGTAGATCGAGTACAAAAGGCAAAATTACAAACTCTCAAATCCGAATTTGAGATGTTACAAATGGAGGAAGATGAAACTATTGATTCATTCACCGCAAAAATGACAAGTATTACATCAAAGATGACAAGTCTTGGATCAACACTCGATGACTCAACCCGTGTACGAAAACTATTAAATTCCGTACCCAAAAGGTTCATTCAAATTGTCGCATCAATTGAGCAATACTCTGATCTAGATATATTGACTCTAGACGAAGCTATTGGAAGATTAAAGACCTTCGAAGAAAGGATAAAGGTTAAGAAAGGAAAGATCGTCGATCATCAAGATAAACTATTATTTACAAGACATGACAACAATAATGGTCGAAGACATCACTATGATAATCAAGGAAGAGGAAGATATGTTCCACCACATAAACGAGGTTATGACAATACCGGACAACATGAAAGAAACGAGAATCACTCGAAGGATACATTCAAGGACTATAATGAGGCAAGGAAATTCCCTCGAGATCAAGAAGAATTTCCAAGGAATAGAAATGAAGTAAGATGTTATAATTGCAACAAACTTGGACATTATGCATCAAATTGTCGACGAAGACCACAAAGACAAGAAGCATCGAACCTTGTGGAAGAAGATTTGGAACCACAACTCTTAATGGCATCCACAAGCTTCAACAAGACTCAAGAAAAACATGGAAAGGACGAAGATGAAAGAAGACATGATCAAGAGCATGAGACAAAAGAGGAATATGATGAATTAAGCATGGAAGATCAACAAGTCAAAGAAAATGACGTTTATGAGAAAGGAAGAAAGCCTAAAGACAAGACACACTTTTGGAGCACTATTACTTCAAAGTTGGTTCAAAAGATCAAACACAAGATGAACGGAAATTCAAAGTACAAATGAAGACAAGATCAAAATTAAAGGTTAACTACGTCAATGCTTAAGAGGGAGAATGTTGGAAGTTAACCATTGACATAGTTAAAAACGAAGACTTATAGGACATGATTATAATTAGTATGTAATTAGAAGGATTATTATGTAAATAGATATAGATGAAACGGCATGGTTGACAAATGAAAAGTCAAACATTATAACCGTTAGTATGAAACGGTATAACCACCAATTGGCACCGTTGCATAATGTATAAATAGGATATGTACGTGTGTAAATGTAATAACAATTAGATTCAATAAAACAAAGATTATTACATATATTTCATGTTTCTTTGATCCTACTGGGACCAACACAACCAACCATACTTAGAATAATGTATTCGTAAATCACCAATCAATTTCTGAGGTGTTTTAATAAAATAGTTGTCACCAAACATCGGATCTCTAAAGCTGATAATGCCTCTATGTTTGTCGAACACCATCAGCCATGGTCAAACTGAAGAATAAGTCTCCAATCTATTTCCATTATCCCATCGAATCATAGGTGCTGCTAATAGACAACTGTTACACGCAGCACGAAAGTTGAGGAATTCAATGCCAACACAAAACTCTATGATTTTTCCCAAAACATCAGACAGAATATTGAGAAGGTGCGATTCACTATTTTTTACACGTGAGGTTTGTAATTCAATCTTGTCATCCCTATCTAATCTTAAGGCGATCTCATCTTTCTTCTTCTCTTCTTGTTTAGAAAACAATTCCCTGTGATCACCTGGGAAACTACACAAAAGTTTATATGAGAAAGGGATGATTACTAAGAAATGTAACATAAAATACCAAATTTACTAGCGTGGGGATCAACTGTTTTTTCCTCACCAAAAGGTAACATAAGTTTGATCTGTGTCCAAAGAATGCGTGCATATCTAATCAATGATTTGCCTATAAAGAATTACTCGTAAAAGATAAACTTTAACTAATTAAGGGCGGTTAAATTTTTTTTTTCCAGATCTATTTTAATTTCGACCAAAATTACCTTTTTGTTGCTACTGTATCTCGTAGAACTTTTATTATGAGCAAGTGAGCAACAACTCATTTAATACCTTGCATTGCCGATTTGATATTTTATGTAAATTTAAGACGTGTTAGCAATAAAACTTGTATAGTAATCAAACATACATGACAGCAAAAAGTGAGTGATACTTGCATTCCCAGAGTGACAGCTAGCGCTTCGGCACTGCGCAAGGCATAGAAGAAATAGAGATGGTTTTATCCTTAACGTTGGTGGAGTACATTACTCTGTCCATTTGGTCATGAATGTGTATATAACCCCCTAATTCTGAGGCAATATTAGGCATATAAAAATAATACGCCCTATCATCACGAAGCTCTATGAAAAATATAGCATCTTTGAGATCTTCCATTTCTTCCCACATCATACTAGTCATGTTCATTTTATAAATATACACAACACGTAATTTCTTTATTTCATCAAACTCAATTAAAATGTAGAACAAGTCTCTACCATATCCTTTCAAAACATGATTATAAGAGCAAATACCAAGAAATGGAAGATAAGGACGTTCAACCTCTGTATTGTTAACCACGATATCAACTTCAATGACATAATACTTACTCAAAGCATATACTTTACCATTGCAACAAGTAGTGGAATATAAATAGAACACATCATCATCATCATCATCTGTTAGAGTTATGGAAAAATATTAAAATGTATATGACTAGAATCGAAACCGGGACTGAGGGATTGTACACTTTACGTATGAATGATCAAAGAAATAATTAATATATATAACCGTTATATATTTTAATTATTTGGACACGAAATATGAACTAACGGACGTTAAGTAATTAACGGAATTGACTAACGACCGTTAGGTAATTAAAGGAAGGACTATTAGTGAAATTTGAGGCAAAAGAAGGATCTAGAATCCATCTAGATGGGAGGGCCGGATTTTTTATGGGTTTCCTAAACCCATTCGACTTCTTGTGCTCCAAGAAAACCTTTCACTATAAATACAAATTGAAGGGTTATTGTTTTGGCTACCTTGTGCATTGCTATAACCCTAAAAGTTTGTGTTTTCCTTTTCTTCTACAAACCAATCGGATCTCACCCTTGGTGGATCGATCCTTGTGTTTTCAATGTAACAAAATTGTTTGGTTAACTTGTGTTCATTCACTAGCATCAATCTTTGATCGATTATAGCACGTGTGTACAAGAACTCGGATATAACTTACTTTAGTTATTTCATCTTGGATTGTGAAACAAAACGGTAAGGGGTTTCACGTTAATCCTATTCTTTGTTCAAGTGAAGAAAAGAGAAGTTTGATCCTTGTTTGTGCTAGGATCAAGGTACGTTTCTTTTAGTTTTCAGTTAATCAATTTATGTGTTAAATAAATGATCCTACTTCCGCTACTTGCTTTGATGTGTGTTTTATTTAGCTTTACAGTAATTGTTATGATTTCTAAATTCCAACAGTGGCATCACGAGTCGTTTAACATGTAATTGCATTACCGAAACACATAAAATTGAATATTTGATTTGAATTAACATGTTAGTCGAATTTTTTAGGGTTTTATACAATAAAAAATGTCGACACATAATTTTTTTTGTTTGGGGGGGGGGGGGGTGGGTTGTTCGACCCTCTTTTAATTAAAAAGTTAGTTTTGTAACCCTAAATTAGAAAACATGTGTGTTTATGTGTGTAAAGGGTTACGTTCCTGGATCTAATCCATGATTCTTCATGCAAGGAAATCATGGATTAGGGTTTTGTTTTATTTGCTACATGTTTAGATAAATCTAAAATTAGGGAAGACCTAATATATTAAATTAATAAATCAATTATGTGCAACGTGATATATATTCATAAGGCTTACGCTACCAATTTGTTGGTGTATGTGGTCCATTTGGTACAATGAGCTCGAAAACCAATGGGAGTCTTACTAATTATATACATTATAATTCACATATAGATTATTAATAGGGATTTATCAAAAGGTTTGCATGTGGCTATATGATTTAATAGTTAAGATTATATATGTGTTATTATGTGTTTATTTTTATTATTAAAATTACTTGTCTTTTTTGTTTAAATTATTATTGAATTGTAAGCAAAAAGAGGGTGATTTTTTGGAATAGAAAATAAACTAACATAATAACTATGAAACCTTGATGTGTTAAATTATATATTGCTAAGTCTTATGTGCCGACACTAGTTCGCTTCGCACGGTAATTTCCTCCCAGGCGAGACTAGCAATTTTATAATTTATAACATATAATTTTTAAGACTTAGAATCATAAACTTTTGATTGAATGATGAGTTTTGCATTAATAGTTGAACGGCGGACCTAATTTGACAAACTATAAGGCGGGTATAAGGTTGGTTTCGCATTAAATTGTGGCCTTAAAGAGATTCCATTATGTCTCTCCGCTTGCTTGTGCGTCAAATTGGACTTACCAAGTACCACTATTATTATGTGCAAAATCATCTTAGGGTGAATTGACCTCAATTCCACGCGCCACTTTTTTGGTAATTATCCGAATAACTTGAGTCTTTTGACTCATGCAGCAGTAGGATATAGTGGGCGATAATTGGAGGTAATTCTTTAATTGGTGAACCCAATACCTCAATTAAAACTTTGTTGATTTAACTCTTAGCCTTAATTGGTAAATTAAAATTGTTTTGAAAACTTGTGATACGAAGATGAGTGCATCCTTCTTCGTACATATTTTGATTGACACATCAAAATAAATACCCTAAAATTTAAGTCCATGCTATCTGATTATAAGAGACACTTGGAATTAATATCCAGCGTAAGTGAGGCCTTTGCTGTAATACCCGGTAATTTTTCAAACTTTTTCTAGCCAATTATTTATGTTAAACCCCAAATAATCCAAATCCGAAGTAGATTAACCTATTTTTATGAGTTAATTTTTTTTTTATTTAAGCTATGGATCAACAACACCGTCACTCTTTGATTGATAATATGACGTAACGTGAATAGCTCACTCGTGTACCCTCAACACTGAAAACGAACTCCGGGATATCATTAAACCACACAAATAAAGATATACATGTTATCGATATATCGGATGATGACCTGGTAAGAATTACATAGATTTATATTGCACCGAACAATTTTTATCACATCTTTTTTTATATAAAAATATGCACATTATATTATAGATTTAACTTATTTTTAAATTGTGCAGGCTGTTCCTGTCCTGCGCAAACGAGGAAGATTGATGAAAGATGGTGATGTTGTGACAAACAATGTTGTTGATATTCCATCTTCTAACGATGAAGCTGTAGAAGCATTATCACCAAAAAAATTGGTCGATCTTGACATTGAAAAGAATGCTAAAGAGGTATTAATTTAACAAAATTAGATATTAATTTTTAAAGTGTTACATTTAAAACCTATGTATGTAAAACATACTATTAATGTCATATTATTTTACTTTTTATCATAGGAAGTTGATGAGGATGCACCTGTTAGGTTTTGTCGTTCGAACAAGAAACGAAGGACGTCGTCATCCAATTTGTTTATCGTTAGTGAAGAAGACACGGATGATGATGTTAATGACATTATTGAAGATAATGACATTCACTCTAGCGATATTGTTGAAGAAGTTACTGATGAGGAAGATGGAATTGGTTTGAGTGACTTTGAAACTAATAGTGACGAATCTACGGATAAGGAAGATGATGGAGCTGACTTAGCCGATTTCATTGATGATAAAGATCCACCTTCCAATGATACCGATGATGAAAATGACAATGACGATTGTTGACATGCTTTGTTTTTTTTCTTTATATTTTACTCAGTTTTTAGAAACTTTATTTATGTTTTCGCTTTTTTTTGTTAAACATGTTATGAATTATTTTATGTTAATCTAAATTCATATGAGTTGCATTATTACCTTTCAACCTGTGATATAGTTTGCATATATCCAATCGAACCTACACGTACGTATATATAAATTCATATGAGCCTATTCACGGGTTCGGAAAAGCAGAATCTTAAAAAACAACTTTAGAAGTACATCTTTCGTACCTAAACGTCTGAAATGATAAAAATGAATTTTATAAAAAAAAAATTGTATGGTTAAGTTTTTTTATTTCAATTTTAATGAATTAAAAAAACAATTTAAACGAATATATATAAAAAAAATATCAACCAAAGGTGAAAAATTATGAAAAATTCCCGAAAATTACTGTAAGATAAACAAAACGTAGGAAGAATAAAAAAAAAGCCAATCGCTTATAGGAATAAGCAGCTAATAAGCAAAAGAGCAAAATAGGCAAACTTACCCCAACTTTGTTAAACATAAACCAATGTGAATTACAACCGAAAAAGTCCTAAGGGCAGTTGGTGTGTGGAGAGTTTGTTAAAGGTTGAGGAGGGTTGAGGTCTTGGGTTCGAGCCTGGCTCACCCTTGACTTCCCTTCCTCCCCCCCCTTTTTTTTAATATGTTTTTTTTTAGATTTGTTTATAAGCTACTAATAAAAACTTTTTTGTAAAATCAATATTTTTAAAACTGACAATTAAGGCTGAAAAAAGCACTCAAACAAAGATAAAATGTTAAGAAAAGTAAGTTTGTGCCACTGGAAACAAGCGAAAGACAGTTCTAAATTATAAAGTGGAAACTTAAATAAGCTAATAATTACTAAAAGCAATCTAAATAGTCAACGGAAAATACAATAAGCTAAAGCCAAAAATGGAAATAAACAACTACATCCAATTAAGCAGTTAAGGCTAAATTTCCAGCCTAACACAGTCTAAGTAGGTAGTTTTGAGGTCAAGAATATGCTCAAAAGAAATAAGGAAATCCAGAAACAACTCAAATGAGATGACACTCATGCACCAAAGACCTTTTATAACAAAATTCAGCTGAATAAGAGTTTATTAAGTGATCCAAAAAAAGCTTGAAAGATGGCTGTTCGATTAAGTATACACTGATGTCTAAGTGTATGCTTACTTGATGAGGCAAGTTTCAAGCTTTTGATTAACCACTCATAAGATGTGGACAAGTCTGATATTCAAGACATCTTAATTGAAATTGTGTAAATATTGATAATAATCAAGGAACATATGTGTAAATATTGTAAAAAAAACCCTAAACCATCAAGTACCACGTATATCTACATGTATATATACTACACCTTATTCTGATTCTTAACAAGTATCTCCTAATACCTATAACTAAATAAGTTTTATCCATGGCATCATCAAACCCTAAAAGTCCTAAAAACATTGATGATACAAAATCATTCGTTCCTGACAATAACTCAAAATTGAAAGAACCAGCGTTTGCTGCTGACAAACACTCAACACAACCAAAGAATGAAGAAGGTGGACCTTCTGAAAATAATATAGGTATCACATACAAGATTTGTAATATGTTTTCAAAAAATTTATGTTTCCATATTAATTTAATTTGTCCATGTACTTTTGGTGTTACAGATGAGTTAGATGAATCCATTTTTCTCGACTGGCTTAAACTAAATGTTGAAGATGGTGAAGAGTGTCAGCAGGTTTTCAATGCCGTTAAGTCGAAGATCCTAAAAGCAGAAGCCATGATTAATCAAATACGCGCAATGGGTCATGAGTTAACTGATGACTATATGGTGGATTTAAACTTCTTCAGCGATGAAGATTGAAATTTCTTCATCACAGTAGTCTTTACAAGTTTCTTTGGTTGAAGTTTCGCTAATAAATGTATTTGGCTTCCAAATTACTTTCATTGTGTAGTTTCATATTACACGATTTTAATTATATTTTCTTGAATCTTGTATGAAACGTTTATGATCAACAATGTTTGTTACTTACTATCAAATCTTTACTTATTGTCAATCAATATTAACATTAATAAAAATCAATCGGTTATAAAGTTATATCAATTATGTAACTGCCAATCAGTATTATTACTATTAATACAAAAAGATTTGACATCAATTAGGATATCCCTTAATATTCGCTTTCAATACACAAATGATTGAATTCCTATCATTTACACATCATGTCATTTATAACTAATTAAAGAATATCATGTCTTTTAAGAAACAATGATCATCACCCTTTTTTGAAATTTTGTTACATAAATTGGTAACATCACACATCTAAACTGTATTTATCTTATGTTATTCCCAAATTGTTACAACGCTATTACCATGGATGAAAACACTCAAACAAATTCGAGAAAACGTAAGAAAGATGTGTCTACCGTCAACAAACCTCAACCTTCAAACCAAATACTTCCTTTGTCAGGAACAGTCACCCCACCTTCTAACACAAGAGTTTGTTTGGTACCTTCTAACACAAGAGTTTCTTTGGCAGAGATACTAACATGTATGTGTTTTCGTGTATAAATAATATCCTGCTATAACTTTGTTAAATATGGTGTATTAACTTTTTATGTTTCTATCGATTAGATGATCCTTTGACTGGAACATTGCCTACATCACAGTTATCCAATACATCTTCAACAAAGCCAACAAAGCTTAAAGGTTGAATCACAATTATAACTGTATTAAAATGTAGAAGATGTAAAGTTTCTTTTATTAACTGAATATACAAACTGGTGTGTCATTTCTTTTGGTATTTATAGTATTGTTTAAACATTTTTGTAGGTTCATTTGCGCAGTCTACACATCCGCCACATAGAGGTCCTAATAGACAACCATTTGCAGACGTTACTAACTGTGAGTTATTTAGATAGTCATATAATACAAATTGACTTATTTACTGAATTCTTTTGAGTATTAGTACTTTCTCAAGTTTTAACAATTCTCATTATATAATGTTACACAGATTTCCCTCAAAGTTTAAATGTCGTATCAAATACGAATAACTCAACAAGAGTTTCAAGTTCACCGTTCTTTCAAGGTATGAACTTTGAAGATCATTTATATAATGTTCTGTTTTGAAGGAATAAACTTTGAAGAATATATGCCTATTTCTTTCTACTTATATGAATATTCCTAAAATTTTGTATATATATTTAGGATCAAATTCACATAAAAGAAATACCGTATTTGCCACAAATACTCTTGGCACGTTTCCAACGGGATTAACACCGTTGAGTCGCAATGTAACTACACATGTTAGGCAAAGTTAGCTACAGATTCTCAATCACAATTAGGTGACGTATATTTCCTTATTGCTTCATATGTATACCTTTTCTATAGCAGATTCCATCTTGCATTTTCAGTAAATTAACTTTGTATGTCTAACATGTTTTATTTTATTTTTATTATATTAGCAACAAACTTACCGGTAGTTGAGAGTAATTCAAAGCAACCAGCAAATGTTTCCACAAAATCTATAGGTCGTGTTTCACTTACGCCACAACAGCCAACACTTTCTGCTACGTCTGCTTCTTCTCCTATTGGGCTTATACGAAGTCCAAATCGAGGAAATTCATTTGGTTAGACACATATACATGTAGACTATACTTATTATATACGTAACATATATATTCTTTCTAACACGTTTATGTTATTCTTCTACAGTATCCCAAAGCTCTGTTGTTTACAAGCCTATTACCAATGAAAATCTTTTTTTACTTTCGTCTAATTCGTTCCCTACAAATGGTAACCAAGCTTTCAACATTATATGGCTATTTCTTAACACTTATATGAACATTTATAATCTTTTGTACATATATTTAGGATCAAATTCACAGAAGACAAACACCATATTGGCCACAAATACTCTTGGCACGTTTCCAACTCGATTATCAGCATTGACTCGTAATCTAAGTACACATGTTATGGAAAGTACGACTCCAGATTTTCAGAAACAATTAGGTGATGTATCTTTCCTTATGGCTTCATATCTATACATATACATATGTACTGTACTTCTTATATACGTAACACGTATATTCTTTCTAACACCTTTATGTTATTCTTCTATAGTATCTGAAAGGTCCGTCGTTTCCAACACTATTACCATCGACGAAAGTATTGGTTCACTTTTACCTAAGTCTTTTCCTATAGCTGCTAACCAACCAGATTCAGTTGCTGCAACACGCAAACGACAATATCCTTTCAATGAGATCTCAAATGGTTTTTTTATAACTCTCATCTTGCATTAAACCTTCAATGTCAAAATTGTTTTGTTTTTACTATTTATAAATATTGGTAAGCTAGGTTATTGGATAACACCATCTTTTACACATATCCGCAGGTCCTGTTTCACGTATGCCGCAGCAAGTTAAAAACTCTCATCTTTCATCTAATGCGTTGAACACAACTCCGACTACTGGAATCTCAATTTGTAAGAAACATATACATCTGCATTATACGTACTCTTTTTAAGGAAAAAAATCTTAGTAACTACGTTACTTTTTTGTTTATAGTATCACAAACTCCACTTCCTCTCAACACGGTTAACAATGTTAACCGTAGTAGACGCACACGTAAATCTGCGACAACAAGTACTACTCAATCAACTCCAGTTGGCGCGTCACGTCAACGACAGTCTCCCATGACAGATATTTCAAACGGTAATATTTGAAACACAACATATTCTTTTGGAACAACATGTTTATATGTCAATGTGTTTTCATTACTCTCTTAATGCTTTTTTCAGTTTCTTTCCAAACTCCCGAGGTTTTCCAGGTTAATCAACACACCAACAACACATCAACGTCTGCTGTTAAAACAACCATTCCCGCTATAATCACAGAAAATTCATCGTACGAAGTTGGTGAGTCCTCAAGACGAACAAAAAGGTCTAACAGACCTGCTTTTCAAGCTCGAACGCCAGTTAGGTTTAATCTTAATGATGATGATGATGATGGAAATGTTAGAAAAGTTTACGACAAGTACGTTGGTATATCCGAAGGTAATTCTATATCCTCTGTTACATTCAATGAAAAAGGCTAATAATAATTTAATTACACATTAAAAAAGTTTTTTTTTTTTTTTTTTTTTTTTTTTTTAATTTGCAGACTACTATGACCATGGTGATCCTACATTTGAGTGCAAAGAATGTCATGCTTTGCTATGGGAAGCGGAAGCCAGAAAAGGGTACAGTGGTAATCCAACAAACAAAGCGTATAGTATATGTTGTAGCAAGGGAAAAGTTTCTATAAAACAACCTCCTCCTGCTCCAAAGCCTTTACACGATTTATTTTTTAATGATGATGCAAAGAGTCAGAATTTCAAAAACAATATTAGAACATACAACAGTATGTTTTCTTTTACTTCAATGGGCGGGAAGGTTGACGATTCGGTTAACAGACGAGGACGTGCTCCATATGTTTTCCGCTTGCATGGACAAACATACCATAGTATTGGTAGTTTGCTCCCCACACCAGGTGCTCCTCCGAAATTTGCACAGCTGTATATATATGATACAACAAACGAAAATGAGAATAGAGCAAGAGCATTAAGGTAATTTGCTTTGCGTTTATTTCCATTTATGTATAAACATGTTGTTTAAAACGAGTTGTGTAGCATTATGAATTTTTGTTTAATCAATTCAAATTTCACATATGCAGCAATTCTTCGTCATCCTCTGGACCTTCAAATTCAAAGCATCCTATAGATCGAAACATTATGAATGAAGTAAAAGATGTTTTAGACACTTCGAGTGAGTTGGTAAAAACATTTAGAAGGGCGCGTGACCGATACACAGAAGACACCGAGCAGAATATTAAAATAAAGCTCATTGCAAAGCGAGGAAAAGATGGACGGAATTACAATCTTCCGACCGCTAATGAGGTTGCTGGTCTTATTGTAGGCGACTTTGATTTATGTGCCGAACAAAGAGATATTGTCATAGACAAGTATAGTGAAGGTTTGCAACGTATCAATATTTTCCATCCTATGTATCTCCCCTTGCAGTACCCGTTATTGATGCCCCGTGCGCAAGATGGGTATCATTTGGATATACCATTGATGCGTGGTTTTGCGACCTTACAACAGGTTTTACCTCTCGAGGGATCTCAAGAGGCTTGCAATCCCCACCAGGCAGTGTACCTGACCGATGTAGTATAGTGTAGTGGCAAGTACCGGGGGATTGATCGTTCTCTAGGGGAATAGTGTCGTTAGGATTGAAAAATTACTCTAATAGGTCTAAGGGTGAGGGAAGATTCTTTTTGTATTTTTATATTTTTATGAAAGCAAGTAAAATCTCAGGTTTGAAGGAGTGGACGGAATTAGTTGCTAGTCAACTAACCCAAATAGCTACAATTGCAAATAAAATAAAATAACTGAAAATAAAAAGGTTGTGGAACTTATATGGAGAGAAATGTGTTTACTTAGATTTCCTTACTCCCTAACTATCTTTTACCGGTTGATTAGTGTGTATTAATTGCGTGGATGACGGGTGTATTCCTTAATACCAATCGTGGGGTGGCGTACGTACTTCCCCAACTCTACAAGCTCCTACTTCACTCCTATGTCGAGCCGGCTAAGAAGCTCCTAACATGGGATCACTAGAATTCGCTCATGCATTAAATACAACCATAAAAACCTTAGTACGCATTGGTTCATGTTTCTTAAGACGTTCAAGCAAGTTACCGTATAGGAGGTTAGCCAGTTTTCTTAAGCCTAACATCGATAAACAATCATCCAATACAATTAATAACACACCAACAACCAATAATTAATAGTTAGGTTTCATTAGATCTAAGCAAACACAAGATAAATCTAGCCTAGCATGTTAAATAAAAGACAAGAACAAGATATAATCAAACAACACATAGACATATTGAATGATTAATTGATTACTTATCTTCAATTGAACATGGGAGATCCAAGGGTATAAAACCCTTAAAAATGGCAGAAAAATCGTCTTAGGGTTTCTCCTCACAAAGTTGCACACTAATGACTAAAAATTATGAAAATATATATAGGAAAACAGATCTGACGGCGTCACGTTATAGAGCTTGACGCCGTCACCTCGCCGCGATTAGGGTTTCTTGATGGCCTTCTTGACGCCGTCCCCTTTTAATCCTCCAAAATCCTCTCTGGCGCGTCAAGGGTTGACGGCCTTCTTGACGCCGTCCCCCTTTAATCTTCCAAAATCCTCTCTGGCTTATCAAGGGTTGACGGCGTCACACTGGGGCTTGACGACGTCACAGGTACTTTTCCAGCAGATTTTGAGACTTTGTCGTTTTCTTCACTTTTATGCTCCAAAAACGTCCAAAATGCTTTCTTTTTCAGATTTCTTCTCCAAAGTACCTAAAATGACAAAAGGAACGATTTAGGGCAATATTTGATCAAATAAATACGATTTAGGGCTTAAATGACCCCCTAAAAGCGGTACACTTTTCGCTTCATCAAATACCCTTACACTTGAGATTTGCTTGTCCTCAAGCAAATGCGCTTTTATTCTAATCAAAATACAAGTTAGGGGTCATTTAACGCTAATATAAAAGTAATTACAACAAATAGTCGTTCCACTTTAATCATAATAAGCACAGAGATTACAGACTAGCACCTCACAAGTAGTGTTTAGATACTCACATCTCTTAGGTGTCATAAAAGTATATCTCATAAATGAAAATGAATAATATCTCTCACTACCTGTCATAGCAAATAGATTACCATAGGCTTGGGAAAGGATCAAAAACCTCCTCCACTAGGCGTAAACACCTAAGATAAACTATCAAAGAGGGCTTTTAAACGGCTTATAACGTTAGGTGTAGGGATATGATAAACACGGTTTTGTTGGATAAAGGATATTTTACTGGTGGTGAGTTAAAGATCTTGATTAATTACATGTACAATATGGCGTTGCTAAGCCAAGACTAGACTCGACTTAAGCTAATGAAAGAAATAACAAAAAGATAAAATAAACATAAAATGAAACGGGATGGTAGTCCGTATGTTTTTTTTCTACTACTTTTTTTTTTTTTTTTTTTTTTTTTTTTTTTTTTTTTTTTTTTTTTTACACTCTTGCCCTACCATCCAAAATAATACATCGTAGGGGGGTTGTATCCCCCTTACACTTGAACTTTTACATAACTTTACAATTAACTATTCTAATGACTCGAATTAAGATAATCGAAATACTTGGAGTACTTTTAAAATATTTAGCACATATGGGGGTAATAATGTTGTTCTTCCCCATTACTCCATTACACTAGTACTTTACCCATGAGTCCCAATCGTCCCAAAACAATATGTACAAGTATATGACTCGACTTAGCAACCATGTAATCAATTAGATAATTAACTTGGGGTTTAAACAAATGTTGTCACAATAATGCACTAAAAATGAGTGCATACAAGGTAGGCTAAGGCGATTTGGGTGTACATTTAAGTGGGTGTGTAAACAAATTCTTACTTTAAGTAAAATGCTTAAAGTTAGAAACGAAAAGATAGGCTCTGAGGGGTGTACTAGGGGTATCGTGTACTAAAAATGAGTACAACGCAAAGGGTGTGGGAGAATTACTTGACCAATGTAGCCAATGTAATTATAACAAAAACACAGGTGTAAAAAAATGGGTTAATCCTAATGCCTCTTATCATGTAGTAAATCTAACTACACGAATGTAGTCTCACTTGTGGCCTCGGAATGGTCCTAACGCAAGTTCTAGAATCTAAGTGCTACCGGTACACACATCATAGCATAAATGATTTTCCTACCAATTCTAGGGGCGAACCTCACATATTTGGGGGTGGAAAATTTTTTAGTGGTACGGTTTTGTGCTAGTCATATAACTCCTATCCGTGAGACGCTCATTAAGACCAAAGTTTCACTCCTAAATGTTGTAAAAAATTTTAAATTTGGCACTAAAATTGCCTTAACAGGTATTTCTCTCAGTTTTATTACACATCTACCATTAAACAAACGAAAAATCAAGCGTAAAAGCATTCTCTAAAGTATCGTACTTTACCCCCCTTACACTTAAGATGAACATTGTCCCCAATGTTCAAATAACAAGATGTAAAAGTAAATAAGGTAAAAGAATGAAATCAAATACTCCCCTGATTCGCTCGGTGGATAAAGGGGTAACATGGTTAGATCTTCTTCCAAGGTAATGTTGAAGCTTCAAGATTAAAGCAGCGCCAAAAGCTTGATTCCACATACATCTCCTTGTCCAAAATAACCTGTTAAACCTGAGAAAACAAACACGAAAACCTGCATAACATCGGCGGGATAAATCTGTATAAGGATATAATGCTTGTGGAATGATTATTTTGCAGATTCCTGGAGTTTATAAGTTAGAGATTTAATAAAAACTTATTATGATTCCGGAAGAAAAACAAAACTTTCAAAAATTTCAGAAAATTAAAACCTGACGCCGTCAGGTTGTAAGGCCTGACGCCGTCAGAAATGATCTGACAGAATTCTCATGTTAAGTTTCCGGAAAATTTCTGGAAAAACCTATACCTTACTTCCTGGAATTCCTGTAAAATATCATTATGACTCGATACAAGCATTTGACTCAAACAATTACTAATATGTATGTTAATTTAATATTGTTATGATTCATGTTCATTTGTTCTAATAAACCAATTTGGATTTCCCTTACACTTAACTTTTGCAAAATACCTTTTTATGTAGTTAAGACGAAGTTAAAAAACAAGATAAAGCATTTTCACAATTTAGTTTTGAACATGAACCAATAATAATAAAAATTAAACATACATACGGAAGCAAATAAAATCAAACAAACAAATAAATAAACACACAAAGCAAATAAAGCTTGGGTTGCCTCCCAAGAAGCGCTTTTCTTTATTAACGAGTCTTGTAGCTAGACTCAAAGTCAGGCTTATCTAGTGTCGCTTATGCTCACGTATCCGAGTGTGAGCCATCTAATTGTTGCCTCATCTTTCTTGTATTCATCATTCAGCTCCAGACATCCATGATAATATCTCTTATTTTTCTCATGTGGATATTTGAGCCCCTTTTTCTTATCATTCTCACTTAACAAGTCAATAGGCACAAGTCTATTGCAAGATTCAATGGAAAAGTTCTTAAACCTAGGATGTGATCGGGGCATTTGGTAAACAAAATCTTCATCTCCATCCGAGAATGTAGTTAACCCGTCCACAAGTTTTTCGTCAAGGTTGGTCAACCTTTTGAAGGGTTCTCCAAAAATGACTTGGGCTAATTTGTTATCAATAAATTCTCCTATGTTCTCCATAACCATAAAATCCACCAAATACACAAAACTTCCTACGAATACGTGTAGTGGCTTAATCCTAGCAACAATGTTATCTCCATGATATTCTAGCTCATCTACCATGATTTTATTATAATTAGCGCGAGAGATAATGTTCATAGGTAAAGATGAGTTAAGATAAGCATGAAAACTATGATAACCAATCTTACATGGAAATTGCATGTTAAAGAGGCTATCCTTTTCGATCTTAGTCCTAGGGTCAACATACTTAAAGGGATCAATTTCCTCTTTTCTCCATTCCTCGTTAACTACTTCTCCATTATCAGCATCCTCATCGGAGTCTGAGTCGTAAAATGGACTAACTGCATAGTCATTCTCATGGTCAGACTCCTCCATCTCAGAATTGTTACCAAAGTGGTGGTCGGGTGAAAGGTTGTTGTTTTCTACGATGGGGGCGGGAACGGGTAGTTGGAAGTTTGCACGGCGGAAAATACGAATAACAGGGATCAAGCGATCACTATTACTCATGAGGTAGGTGGAAGGTGTCACAAACAAAAGTACAAAGAAATAAGATAGACTAAAGAAAACCTAGAAAAATAAAATAAAAATCTCACTAGAAAGGAATCTAGTGAGTAGACCTAATAAAATAAAAATTCAACCTAAACAATAACTATTCCCTGGCAGCGGCGCCAAAAACTTGATGCGTGGTTTTGCGACCTTACAACAGGTTTTACCTCTCGAGGGATCTCAAGAGGCTTGCAATCCCCACCAGGCAGTGTACCTGACCGATGTAGTATAGTGTAGTGGCAAGTACCGGGGGATTGATCGTTCTCTAAGGGAATAGTATCGTTAGGATTGAAAAACTACTCTAATAGGTCTAAGGGTGAGGGAAGATTCTTTTTGTATTTTTATATTTTTATGAAAGCAAGTAAAATCTCGGGTTTGAAGGAGTGGGCGGAATTAGTTGCTAGTCAACTAACCCAAATAGCTACAATTGCAAATAAAATAAAATAACTGAAAATAAAAAGGTTGTGGAACTTATATGGAGAGAAATGTGTTTACTTAGATTTCCTTACTCCCTAACTATCTTTTACCGGTTGATTAGTGTGTATTAATTGCGTGGATGACGGGTGTATTCCTTAATACCAATCGTGGGGTGGCGTACGTACTTCCCCAACTCTACAAGCTCCTACTTCACTCCTATGTCGAGCCGGCTAAGAAGCTCCTAACATGGGATCACTAGAATTCGCTCATGCATTAAATACAACCATAAAAACCTTAGTACGCATTGGTTCATGTTTCTTAAGACGTTCAAGCAAGTTACCGTATAGGAGGTTAGCCAGTTTTCTTAAGCCTAACATCGATAAACAATCATCCAATACAATTAATAACACACCAACAACCAATAATCAATAGTTAGGTTTCATTAGATCTAAGCAAACACAAGATAAATCTAGCCTAGCATGTTAAATAAAAGACAAGAACAAGATATAATCAAACAACACATAGACATATTGAATGATTAATTGATTACTTATCTTCAATTGAACATGGGAGATCCAAGGGTATAAAACCCTTAAAAATGGCAGAAAAATCGTCTTAGGGTTTCTCCTCACAAAGTTGCACACTAATGACTAAAAATTATGAAAATATATATAGGAAAACAGATCTGACGGCGTCACGTTATAGAGCTTGACGCCGTCACCTCGCCGCGGTTAGGGTTTCTTGATGGCCTTCTTGACGCCGTCCCCTTTTAATCCTCCAAAATCCTCTCTGGCTCGTCAAGGGTTGACGGCCTTCTTGACGCCGTCCCCCTTTAATCTTCCAAAATCCTCTCTGGCTTATCAAGGGTTGACGGCGTCACACTGGGGCTTGACGCCGTCACAGGTACTTTTCCAGCAGATTTTGAGACTTTGTCGTTTTCTTCACTTTTATGCTCCAAAAACGTCCAAAATGCTTCCTTTTCCAGATTTCTTCTCCAAATTACCTAAAATGACAAAAGGAACGATTTAGGGCAATATTTGATCAAATAAATACGATTTAGGGCTTAAATGACCCCTAAAAGCGGTACACTTTTCGCTTCATCAACCACTAAGGAAAAAAGGTGTCCAAATAGCCTTAGATGAGACGTGCAAAGAGAAGAAGGACAAAACAGTTTCTATGCGTCAGTGGTTTTCTTATCAAATACAGGACCGTCCGAATCAAGAAAATTTGTTTACCCGTGGAGGTCGTTTGTTTCAGCAGTTTCTTGTGGATGGTTACACTATGGTTGAGACTGAGCGTTTGTATTTCCATCGATCAAAACAGTCAAAACTTAGGTGTGATACTTACTCAAACATCCGTCAGAGCATTGCATCTAGTAACACAGATCCCACTGCCCTTGGAAAGCCTGTGGTGTTGCCTTCTACATTTACTGGTGGGCCAAGATACATGAAGCAAAACTATATGGATGCGATGGCCTTATGTAGATGGTACGGTTGTCCAGATTTGTTCGTAACAGTCACGTGCAACCCTAACTGGCCGGAGATTGCAAGATATATGCGAGAGCATAACCTTTCATCTGCAGATCGCCCAGACGTGCTTACAAGAGTTTTTAAAATGAAACTGGACCAGTTGATGAAGGATTTGAAAGAGTTGCGTTTATTTGGACGTGTTCAAGCAGGTACTATACATCAACCTTTAACAATGTATATTATTCTTTAACAAATTGTATGCATATACATTAACAACTTTTGAAGTAACTTTTTCTTTACAAAATTTTGCAGTTGTATACACGGTTGAGTTTCAAAAAAGAGGCCTTCCGCACGCACATGTGTGTTTATTCTTGCACAGGGATGACAAGGTTCCAAACGCTGAACAGATTGACAAATACATATCTGCCGAGATACCGGATAAAGATGACGATCCTGATTTGTACAAGTTAGTTTCTGATTTCATGATTCATGGTCCTTGCGGTGTGGATGACCCAAACCAGGCTTGCATGTCTGACGGTAACTGTACCAAACACTTCCCAAAAAAATTCACCCGACGCAGTTCAGTTGACGCGGATGGCTACCCTGTTTATAAAAGACATGACAACGGAAGATATGTGGAAAAGAGTGCACATAAGTTACATAACAGTTATGTCATCCCTTATAATGCTCAGCTTCTAAAACGTTATCAATGCCACATTAACGTTGAGTGGTGCAACCAGACGGGGTCAATCAAATATTTGTTTAAGTATATAAACAAAGGTCCGGATAGAGTGTCGGCACAGTTGTATGAACCGGTTACCACGGCTGACGGTCAAGTAATTGATAAACCTATTGACGAGATAAAGGCTTTCTTAGATTGCAGATACCTATCTGCTTGCGAGGCGGCGTGAAGGCTATTTGGTTTTGAGATTCATTATAGAACACCATCTGTTGAGAGGCTGTCCTTTCATCTTGAAGGCGAGCAACAAGTTGTTTATAAAGAAGATGCTGATCTCGAAACAGCTGTTGATAAGCAAACAGTTGGTGCTGATATGTTCGAAGGTTGGATGAAAATGAATCAACAATTCCCAGTGGCAAGGGAGCTAACGTACGCTGAGTTTCCTACAAAGTATGTCTGGAACGCTCCAAAAAGAATTTGGACGCTTAGGAAGCAAGGAAGATCGATTGGAAGAATTCACAGTGTTCCTATATCAGTAGGAGACGCTTACTATTGCAGAATGCTGCTAAACAGTGCAAAAGGATGTCGGTCACACGCTGAGATAAGAAAGGTTAACGGTATAGTGTATCCAACTTACAAAGAGGCTTGCTACGCCGCGGGTCTTTTAGAGGATGACAAGGAGTATGTTGAGAGTATTAAAGACGCAGCCCATTGGGCTTCCCCTGAACATCTTCGTGACCTATTTGTTACATTGCTTTCGCAAAAGGAACTTAGCACGCCTTTGAATGTTTGGTTACAAACATGGCATTTGCTTGCGCAAGATGTTCAATATAAGAGAAGGCAAATTCTACAAATTCCAGGTAACGCTTTTGCTTATTTCTATGTTACTATGCATTTTTCTTACTACATCAACAATACAACCTGTGATTGTTAGGCTATTGAATATTCAACCAATGTTCGTTATGTTTGCTGACACTTTTTTCGCAACAGATTATGTTTAACGTTTTAATAAGGCTGTTGTTAACTAACTACCGACATTACCTTTGTTTAATGCAGATTTGATTCTAAGTGATGACGAAAAAAAGAACGTGGCTTTGTACTATATTGAACAAATTCTGAGATCAAGAGGTGCAACATTGCGCCAGTGGCCTGAGATGCCTTATCCTGATGATGCATACATATCTGACTTTGGTAATCGACTTATACACGATGAGACGGATTATAACCCGCTCGAGTTACAATCAGAATACGAACGTCTTTACGCTTCTTTGACCACAGAACAGAAGGGTGTGTATGACACCATAATACATTCAGTTGACACAGGAACAGGGGGGTGTACTTTGTTTACGGGTACGGAGGTACAGGGAAGACCTTCTTATGGAAGACGCTTGCTGCCGGCATTAGAAGAAAAGGTGATATAGTATTAAATGTGGCATCCAGCGGTATTGCGTCTTTATTAATGTCGGGAGGCCGAACAGCTCATTCAAGATTCCATATACCTATCAACGTGGATGAGACTTCTACTTGCTCTATAAGTGCTCAAAGCGATCTTGGAAAATTGTTAAAGAAATGTAAGCTTATTATCTGGGATGAAGCGCCCATGGCAAGTAAGCTTTGTTTTGAAGCATTAGATCGGTCTTTGAGAGACATACTTCGTAGGAGCAGGTATGAAATATGCGATCAGCCTTTTGGAAACATGACCATGGTTTTTGGAGGTGACTTTAGGCAGGTTCTACCTGTTGTTCCAAAAGGATCCCGGGAAGACATTGTTACTGCCTCTTTGAGGAAATCTTACTTGTGGGACTACTGCAAAGTTCTGAGGTTGACCGCAAACATGAGGCTAACTGTCGGATCGCGCCCTGAAGATGTCGACGAGATACGCGAATTTGCAGATTGGATATTGAGAGTCGGAGACGGGGAGCTTGGAGAAGCGAATGACGGAGAGGTTTCTATAGATGTGCCAAATGATATTTTAATAGATGTGGCTGATGACCCGGTTCAGTCTATTATTGACTTCACTTATCCAAATATTTTGGATAACATAGATGATCCCTCATACTTTCAAGAAAAGGCAATCCTTGCTCCTACGAATGAAGTCGTCGACAACATAAATGAGCATATGTTGGACAAATTTCCAGGAGAAGAAATGGTTTTCCTGAGTTGTGACAGTGTTGACAAAAGTGAACGTGGTGGCATTATTGATGAATCCGTTTTCTCCTCAGATTTTCTCAACGGATTGAAGTTTTCAGGTGTTCCAAACCACATAATTGCTTTAAAAGTAGGAGTCCCGATTATGTTGTTGCGAAACATTGATCAAGCCAATGGTTTGTGCAATGGAACAAGACTTCAAGTTCTTAAATTATCGAGAACTTCTATTCACGCACAAATCATTAATGGAACCAACTTTGGGAAAACGGTAATCATACCAAGATTGAAAATTACACCGTCTGATAAGCGTTTACCGGTTAAGATTGTCCGGAAACAATTTCCTATTTCACTTTCATTTGCAATGACAATTAACAAAAGCTAGGGTCAATCGTTATCAAAAGTTGGTTTGTACCTCCCCCGACCTGTTTTCACACATGGACAACTATACGTTGCTGTTTCAAGAGTTAAAAGCAAACGTGGTTTGAAGGTTGTTGTTTGTGATCAAGATGGTAATATTTGTAAAACTACTACAAATATGGTGTACAAATAAGTACTTGAAGGCCTATGAACAAGGTTGAAGAGGTACATGCAATATACATGTCATAACTTTTCGCTCTTGCATATTTAAAATTATAATGGATCGTAAATCATGAACAACGTTTACTTATATTTTGTAACAAATGTTAGGTGTGCATGGAATTGGCATTTGGTACGAAGTTGGTGTTTACTCACATACTTCGTTTGCAATTTAAGATCTTCAAGTTTGTAGACGCCAACGACATCGAGGAAAATTATTTTAGTTGTTAGTAACTCAATTGATTGTCGAATAATTCATGTATTATCTCATTCTTTTTCACATATATTAATGGAACATGTTTACTTTCGTCGATGGTTTATTTTATCACATTATGATATTTCTTTAAAAACCCCGTGAATCCACGGGTCTATAAGCTACTATATATATACAACACCCTTATAATTTTTTTAGTTTCAAACCCATTCGACACTATAAGAGTTCCAATAGTACTTCACTTATTCTTTTCTTGTTTTTCTTAAAACCCGACACAATCACAATCATAAATATACCCATTATACTTATTACACCAAGGAAAGCGAGGACCAGTTCAAACGCAAATACCCTCACCTCTTCGAAACCGAAACTGATAAGTTGAACTGAAATCCGGGACGGATTTCCAATATGGTGTATGTGCTGTAAAACCCGGTAATTTTTCAAACTTTTTCTAGCCAATTATTTATGTTAAACCCCAAATAATCCAAATCCGAACTGGATTAACCTATTTTTATGAGTTAATTTTTTTTATTATTTAAGCTATGGATCAACAACACTGTCACTCTTTGATTGATAATATGACGTAACGAGAATAGCTCACTCGTGTACCCTCAACACTGAAAACGAACTCCGGGATATCATTAAACCATACAAATAAATATATATATATATACAACACCCTTATAATTTTTTTTTTTAGTTTCAAACCCATTCGACACTATAAGAGTTCCAATAGTACTTCACTTATTCTTTTCTTGTTTTTCTTAAAACCCGACACAATCACAATCATAAATATACCCATTATACTTATTACATTTCATTCGAAATATCAGTAACCATGTTTTACTTCTCATTCTTAAATCTCACCTTTTTGCTCTACTCTAACTCACACAACACATTAATTAACTCACTTGTGATTGGTAATAATCAGAAACTATGTATTCTTTAATATCACTTTACTCCACACAAACTCTTATGCACAAACAATTCCCACGCCTCACTCTCACAAATGCAAACATGCTCATTGTAACTTGTGACCCATGCCTGCCTCCTATTTCTATTCGACCTCACTCACTTTCATGTGAAAACTTGACTTAATCTATTACTCAGTATCTATACTATTTCACTCACTCAAAAACCTCACTAAAACTCACACAACAAGAACTATTCTCCTGCTGTGAAACTCAGTCGATCCAAGGAAGAAACAAACCATAGCTCTTTCAAGATTTCTAAGCCTATATACGAGTCAAGTTGCTGCCAAGTGAAGCTTAAGAACTTTAGTTCCACCTCAGTTTGATCATACTCATCCATCCTTCCCTATTCAAAATTTAGTAAGATCCCATGTGTTAAATTTTCTTTATTTATCACGTATACAACTATCTTCGAACTTAGTCAAACCCTTTTCTTTTCCGTTGTAGCCAAAAGAGAGACTAAAGGGCTGTCCTTGATCGTGGGGAAGTCACTGTTGAGAGTATTGCAAAACTCTAGTTCGAATATCACCTTTGTTCACTCACATTCCCAGCCACCAAAAACCCTTGGTAATTTCGTATTCCTTTTGTTTCCTTACGTATACAAATTATCATCATCAACACTTATAATCTAAAAACATCAATAAACATGCCAAAGACATTGTGTTCCAACTCAGAATTTTCAACCCAAAACGTTTTCATCATTTTTCTTTGTTTCTGTTTTTATCGAGAACCACAAACCCAGCCAACTTTGAACATAAATTTCGACATTCAAACAACCTTTATAAAATCTACGAATTTGCCACATCAAAAATGACCCAGCTAACTCTTAATAGAAGCAAGAATCACTTAAAAAGGTCTATTAACGAATCCACTATTTGATCTTAAAGTTCTACTCATATCGATACACATTTATGAAAAAACTGGAACTAACACTTGTATTTTGTTTTCTTCGACGCAACACCCAACTTTGGAAAATAATAGCGACCAAATGAATTAAGCTGAGAACCTCGAGTTTGAACCACTTTAAAGACCAACTAGCAGACTCTAGAAAGAACCAAGAATGTCGTTAAACCATCATGATGCCTAGCTTAAAATAATTTTTGAAGTTGTGACCAACTCAGTAAAAACGGAACGCACCTTTTTAATTTTCTTTTCGAAGTGATTTAAGCGATTTTAAGATCGAATAAGCACATGTTGGTTCATTCTCAATGTTTTCTCAACGTATTTAAGTGAGTTGAATAAATTACTTAATTACCCGAACTTAAAAACGCATTTTCAAATGATAGGGACGTCGAGTGTAATAGTTAAAAAACCTTGGGGACTAAAACTGTCAAACCGAAAGATTAAGGACCAAAACTGTCTTTACGGAATTCTTTTCATAACAAGGGGTCCAAACTACCAATTTTTTAAATTAGGGGTAGAAACTATAAATTTGGAATTCATTTAGAAATTCAATTATTTTAATTACCAGGATTAAAAATGTAAAGTTCGTAATTAAAGGGTAACCTTTGAAACTTTGTTTTATTTTTCTAAAACTCACATAATTTATAACTTAATTAACTTTTATAAATTTTACATTTTTATAACTCACTTTTATTTTTTTTTTTAAAATTATAAAACTTATAACTTTTAACTTATATACATTTTGTAACGAATTTAATTCTTAATGACAGAACAATTAATAAAACAAAAACCTTATTTTAACCACGAAATTTTTTACGAATAACTTAAAATATTTAAATAAATATTTGATTTAAACTTTTATCGACTTTTATATAACAATAATAATCACAATATCACTTTCACATAATTTATCACTTATCGATACTTTTGAAGCTTTAGTCATTTAACGAATACAACATTATCACAAATCGAGAAATTCACTTATATCACCACTTCGAATATTTTTCCACACTCGTCATTTCTCTATCGAGACTGAAATGCCAATTATAATCTAAACGAATCATATTAATTCAGGTCACGAGTTCGGAGCTATTCATTGCTATTCATTGCCATTCATTGATCCTCATTTGAGCACTAATCGAAATCTACATTACTAAGGTGTGATTCATAGCCCCACTTGTATACTTCTTTTAAATGTTTATAAATCCCGTGGGGGAGATACATGCCACTTACTATTTTTCTGAGCACAATTGTTTATTGTATGCTATATCCTGATTGACGCTATAAATGCTAAGTCCCGTTCCTTGCCAAAAGAAAGTCCCTCGATCATAAACCATTATTCACCGGCGGGTGAGCGCGATTATAGTTTATAGGCCTATAGGATTGACCATCCCACCTTGTTGACCTGGGAGGCAACACAGGTGTACTGTATTCGAGTACCTAGTTATTTGGCAAGATACCTACTGGAGGGCAAATGTTGCGATTATGAAATTCCGCGGTTATTGTCGACTTACACCAGAATTCTTGGTGCCAGTTAACGCTTTGTGTGTCATGAGCTTAGCAAATAAATGAAAGGTATCCTGATTGAATATGGAAGCTTCCAGATTAAAATTTCTTGTGCTCAACTATATTTTTCTAAACCTATGAATTACACTCAACCTTTGTGTTGACTTTTTAGCATGTTATCTCAGGTAACTGAAGTATGAAGTGTGCATGAGGAAAGGGCTGGAAGTGCAAGATGGCTATCTGTGGGACTATGTTTTGTTATCCTATCTTATTTTCCACTGCAAACTACTTTATTTTCCGCTGCAAACTATTTCTTTTCCGCTGCTAAATGTGTTAAGAGTCTTTTGAACTCTAAGAATTTAACTTTGTAATTTCATGTGGTATTTTATTTAAAATGTCTCTTTATGAGATCGTTATCTATAATTTTGACTCACTACCCCTCGAGTAATACCTCTAACTCAGTCTCGCTGCCTTAACCCGAGTTGGTGGTGTTACAATTGCATACTTTCATTACTAGCAGATCAACTGATGTAATGAAACTGTGTGAATTTACAAGTCTCTAAATTAGACGACTTAATTAAGTTATAAGTGAGACCTTGAGACTTAGAGCATGAGATGGGAAGAAACATGCTTACATTGCAAATTGTTTGGCAAATATAATTCCCATAAATATCTAGGAGTCGGAAATTGTTTTGCCGATTATTGTATGACAAGTTACTATCTTTTGTACTTTCACTACTAGCAGATCAACTGATGTAGTGGAACTATGGAAAGTTGGATCCTAGTTTTCAAGAAAATTAAATGGTTATATATATATTTCCTGGGTAATTTTCTTTTCATGAAAAATTGAATTATCGAAAATACTAACATTGAATTTTGTAAATTCTTTTAATGTATTAATGCAACATTAAAACCGTAAACACGGGGCATTCTTTTAGTGGTAAATTGATCTACACCCGTAGGGGTTTTGGCTATAGTCAACTTTACTAAAAGAATAAACCTAGTCTACTTACTTGATAAGGGGTATCCTGCCTGATAATCCAAAATCAACACGAAAGGTTAAAGTTAAAGCTCCCCAATATAGGCTCATGGGCGATAATCTCTACAAAATTTCTTCCTCATCCCCATGGCTTCGTTGTGTGGGACTGAAGCGGGCTTCGAACATTCTTTATAAGGTTCATGAAGAATCTTGTGGAAAGCACGTGAGCTCTCGATCCATTGCCTTGAAAGTAACGACGTTGGGATATTACTGGCCATCTATGCTAGATGATATAACGGAAATGATAAAAGCGTGTGTTGGATGACAGATACACTCAAAGGCTCAGAAACCATCAGAGTGTGAAGTGACTTCTACCACATCAGAAAGGCCCTTCGGCCAATGGGGATTCAGCATAGTCGGACCTCTAGCAATGGCTCCCAGAGGGGTACAATTCTTGGTCATAGCCATAGACTACTTCACCAAATGGATCGAGGCCAAACCTCTGGCATTAATAAAGGGAAAACATGTGGAAAAGTTCGCGTGGGAACATATAATTTGCCGATTTGGAGTCCCACAAGTCATCACCTCCCACAAAGGGAAGCAATTTGCCGAAGGGGTATTCCCATCTTTCTGCGAAGGCCTAAACATAAAGCAAAGGTTCACTTGTGTTGACAAGGATATTGCAATTGAAATCGAGATTAAGTTAGGGCAATACCAGCACAAGTGGGTAGACGAACTACCTCAGGTCTTGCGGGCATATAAGAATATGTCCTTCGAATAAACAGAATCAAAGCCAAAGTCCACAGCTGAGGGGCCCAACGTCATATCGGAAGGCTGCGACAACAAGGCATGCAAGCTCAAAATGAAGAAAAAAAAATGTCATGGACAAGACTGGATATGATGCTAACTTTCTTAAGTTTTAAATATAAGACTTACTCTTTTTAAAGCACTTAGTTGTTTTTCAAATTCATGTAACGCATTCTTCTCACATGGGAAAGAAACATTAATGGTAGGTGTCTCAGTGTTCATTTCTTAAAATGATGTAATCCTCCCTACCCACTTAATGATATAACGCATTTCCCTCAAAATCTCTTGTTTTGTTTTATACAACAAAGATGTGTTCAGCCAAGTAATTTACAAGTTTCAATGTCGAAGGATGAAGCAAGACACATGTCTTGTATATAAATAACATCCATTATAACTCACATTAACTTTCCTATAAAGTCTTAGGGTATCATAAGCCCTCTGCAACTTAAGGATAAACACGGAGTGGGTCGCGACCCTCTGTCGTAGTCAAATTATACGGTTTCCTAAAATCTTGGTTTAAAATACACACAATAAGGTTATAGCCTTAGGTTGTATATTTACGTTTATAAATAAGCGTAAGAGAAGACAAACATAATGTCAAAAGTGGGACTCAGTCCCCTAGGTTGGCATTCATACGACTACATATAGTCATAGCCATCATTAAAATCATAATAATTGTCTAAATTCTGGGTCGAAGCCCAGAAGCACAAAATATTAATTGTTCAAACACAAAGGCACATGCCTTAAACCATGGGAAATTGTTTAAAAAGGGTACATGCCACCCTTACAGACCAAATTATTGCCAACATGGCAACCTTCAAACATTCTTTGAGGAATTCGGATCCTCTTGGTGAGATGGAGACGGAGGCTTCACAGATGGAGTTCTTTTGGTTGGAGACGGAGGCTGCACTTTCTTTGGCTTCTTGGATAGGAGATCTTCAATGGGGGCTAAGGGGTCTTTGGTTGCTTCGGCAAGGAACGGGTACTCTGCTGTGGTGTACGCATTGCCATCTTCATCATATTCTTGCTTAGAATTCGGACGGTAGTAAGGCACCTCCGACAACACAACTGGTTTTTTGGTTTCGACAATTTCCTCCAGAGTTGTGCACTTACCGTAGAATATGGTTGCGTTCACCAGCTTCCCCACAACTGCTCCCACCTCATCGCTATGGTACAACTCCATAACAATATAAGGGACAACCTTCGACACCACCTCATCCCTATCTTTCCTTAGATTCTTGCATTCAAGTTTCAACCCATCCATCTCTTGGCAAAGTTTGATCTCTCTCTCATTCAGCCTAGCCCTTTCTGTTTCCAAACCAGTGCACTTGGATTCAAGGGTAGCAATTTGAGTCTTATACCCAGTCATCTGAGCCTCGTCCATCTTCAGCTTACCCTGCAACTCCTTAAGCTGTTCTTCGAGGCCATCAATCTTTGCCCGAAGGGCCTCATACCTAGGATGTTTTTCAAAGTCCGCCATAGCCTCATCACACTTGGCTTCCAACTCAGCATACTGCTTCTCTCAGTTCTTCTCTCTTGAAACAATAACCGCAACCTCCTCCTTCGCATCCTTCACCTTGTTAACCAACTCTCTTGTACGAAAGTTCAAATGATTGTCTAGCATGGCTTGCCTGGTGTAACTTTTGTCGTGGAGATCACACAACTTTTCAAGAGACAATTCACTCAAATATTTCCTTCAAGATGCAGGGGTGACATTTTCAACAAGCAAACGGCAGGAGAGGGCATTCGGCAGTTCCTTAGTATTTGGCAAACCTACACAGTCAATATAGCTGTAAGACACGGAAAAAATTACGGCTAAGGATTTTAGAATTATTTTGATTACCATGAATGTCATCATCATCCACAATCTCCTCAGTAGAATACATGATACTCTTCCCATGAGACTTCTCTGTTTTTTGTTTTGTTGTCCTGGAAGAGGGAGAGGGGATATTTAATTTCCTCTTGGGGGCCTTCACAGGCTTTGCACTCGTTCCCTTCCTGATCCTCACCCTGTCCGCAATACCAAAAGACTCTACGACCTTAAGCTGGTCTGTGTCAAATGGAGGATCATCAGAGTCAGCAATGTTCTCTACGAACAGGGGGGCTTCCTTAGTATTCAGCGGCTTGATTGGTGAAACTACAACAAGAGGTCCAGGTGGAGTGGCATCAACGTCATTATTGTTTACAGACCTAGACGGAGATCCCACTCCGTAGCTAACATCTTGAGGATCCTTTGGAATAAAGCTTACTTCCTTTGCACCACCTGCGACAACGAAGTTCCTGAAAGCCATTTCTGCATCAACAAAAGAAAAAAGAGATGAATATAAGCAGATAAGTTATTTATTTTATTTAAATAAGAAATGTACATACTTTTTCCTTCACATATAATTTCAGGTTGAGACGGAGACCCTTCCCAATGGTCACTTATACCCGCCATGAAAAAAATGGGCTCCGGGAAGGTTTGAACATTTGCTGGATGGCGTGCAAGACGTTGGTACAAGGTCTCGCTCCTTATCTCATAGGGCAAGGGGTCATGGAATCTTTTCTCGTCAAACATGTATGCTTCATCTAACAAGGCTGGATACTCAGAGGGTATGATTGAACTTTTAATGTAGAAAAATTTCCCTTTCCAATTCCTAATGTTCGAAAAGGGTTTCATCACAAGAACAAGCACATCATGTTCACCTCTTTTCGCAATGCTTATCCAATCCCCACCGGGATATAAATTTACAAAACCCCTAAGCACATCTAATGAGGGCTCATACCCGTATGCCTTACACATTACGATGTAAGTGGTTAACTTGGCTAAACCAAATGGGTTCAATCTGGAAATATGCACCTTATAGTATTGCAAAAACTCCAAAATCAAAGGATGAAGGTGAATCCTAAGGTTCGACTGAGTAAACGCATGAACATATAAGCCCACATACCCTTCTGGAGCATCAAATATATTTTGCCTCTTGCTTGGAAGGATGATTTTGAGCCCAGAAGGTATGGTGTAAAACCCCAAAATTACCACAATCTGAGATGACCAAAATACCCTCTGAATTTGAAATTTTAAGAACTTATGAAATACGCTATAAATTAAAACTTGAGTTATATAACATGTTATGACTCCAAACTACGATATGAACAAATATAACCTAAAGTAAATACGAAATGTTACGGGAACCTTATAATATAAAAATATGGCACGTTTAGAAGTTACTTATAGGCAAAAAAAAAAAAAAAAAAAAAAAAAAAAAGTACATTTATAATGTTATTATTTACATTATGGTTTTTACATATCTAATTAAATACGACTTATCTTAATCCACAATATGTACACTATTTTATTACAAGGTTTTTACATACATAGAAAGGATATGAACCCCACGAATTTTGGCCAAATTGTAAGACATAACCGAACCAATCAAGGCCAATCAATATTAATTTGATTACACATTACTACTTTCCATAATTGGGGACACGCTCCTCCCTTATCTGGTTATAACATGGTTCTTCTTTTTCATCTCCTCTATCGTATGACAAACCACACAAAAACACACAAGCCTGCTATTCCCTCTCTTTTCCAAGATCAAATGTTCGAAGGTTGAATATTTAATTGGAAGAAGATTTGAGTCTTCCCACACCCCATAATACTCGGCAACAATTTTTACACCATATATTCCCCATTCATTGACTGCCATTTTACAACCAGTGTTACAATTCAAAAGTAACTCACAAAACCCATAACTCACTAATATTTGGCTGTCATCTGTGCGCTAAAAGATCCAGGAAGTGCGAAGATGTATATATATACCTACTATATATGTAAAACACCATGTGTGTATATTTTGTATATCACGTAAAGCATTGGTTATGCACAACTTGTATCGTTTTGGTGTCATTATATATGGCTACCGTGTGTCGTGTTTTGTGGCTGTGTACGTTGGGGTATGGGTTTGATCCTACCTCGACAAATCTCGGTGCTCGCACCGGTGTCTAAACGGGTACGTGAGTACTCCAAGTTGGTTTCGGTTGTGTTTCGTTGACGGTTCATGAGTTAGCGGTGTACCCAGTTGTTCGAGTCTTGGAGTGCGGCTCTCGTACGAGTAAAGGGTTTGGTTTTGTAGCAGGAGGTTCGATCATGTCTCGTAGTGTCTTAGTGATCGGGTTCAAACTGGTCTTTGTGCTTGTGCTCGTACTTGGTTTCGACTTCGGTATTTGTTTCAGCTTCGACTATTGTTTTTGAAGGTATAACTTCCCTTTTGGTTTCAATTTGTTCGTCACATACTCACATACACAAGTATATAACCTGAAGTAGATCCATAATATGCAAACTTTTATAATCATACTAATGTGATATACGTTTGCCTCATTTAAATACGAAATACGAATAACTTTTAAATACACCACAAGAAATCATGAAAACTGAATGTTCACATATCGCTATCTGTTTCTATTTTGCTATTCGAAGATGTTGATTATGAAAAATTTTGGGTTACGTGGACAAGGTTGAATTGATCATGCAAAATTTTGGTCCTCATTTATTGATGTCGATTAAAAATAGAATACCAAGAGTTGTTGCTTGTTGTTTCACGTGAGGTCTAAACAAGTTAAAAGAGTTTAATGTGTTTCCAATATAAAAGAATAATTAGAACCAAGTTAAATGTTGTGTGTATGAAATTAAAGTCCACTTTAAAAACCATAATTTTTAGATTATTTACACTTTAAAACCCTAAACTATGATATTGGTAATATTAATCCTCTAAGTTTACTTAATTATCATTTGTAACCCTAACATATGGAAAGTTACTAATTCGAGAAACTTACTAAATTTGAAGAGTTGCTATATATAGCAGAAACCCTAATGTGATTAATTATGAGTTATACCCTAAACTTACTAATTTGGAAACTTACTATTTTTGGAAAGCTGCTATAAAAGAAAAGTTACTAAAAATGGAAAGCCGACTAAAATGAGTAATCTGATTTAAAATGAGTTATTATTAAGACAATCATGAATTCGTGTAGATCCGCTGAAGAAGGAGGTCGCTTCCGATCTTTATGTTTCTATTGTGTTTTCACTTGCGGTCTAAGGTACAGATATTCTACCCTTTTTCAGTAAGGGTGCCTTCGTTCTCATGACTTCCTTGATCTTGACCTTTGATTCGTTATAAGATTCCCTTAAGCCATTGCTATGATCCCCTGTACTTTGACTCATTCGTTTGATATGCTTCGTTGTTATGATTGTCTATTTGACATTCGTTCACTATGACCCTTGTGATATGATACTTGACATAATTCATTCGTTACCCTATGACATGAGTATTCGAATCACTTGATGCTTGGAAGGTTCATTTGATATTGTAACAGGATGTGAAAACCTTTCTTAATTGCATCATGGAAATGTTTTGAGAAAAACTATTTTTAAAACGATGTTATGAGCATGATGCGCTACCATTTTTATATAGAATTTTGCTAACTTTTATGAAAACTACTTTTAAAGACTACCTTTATGAAAACCGTTTTTTTTAAAGATCATTTTATGAAAACCATTATTAAAAGATTTCTTAAATGAACATTTGATAGAAACCTTTGAATTGAACCTTGCTATGAATCATTTGATTTCGAGCCTTTGATTATGTACCTTTCAGATCCTATGCCTGATATGATTCCCTTATTTGACTCATGACTTTCATTGTATGATTGTCATTCTTATTAATCCATTCTGACATTTATTTAAATGTCTCTGCTATGTTATGTTTATGTTTTGCCATGCTTATTAGAGTTACTATATTGTTACTCTCTATGCTAGATTATGATTGTTGTATGCTATGATAGATCCGTACATGAGCTTAACTAGTTCTGGAGGTACCAGGACCATGTCTAGGATGGCACCCTAGACATGACACTCCCGTAGAGGTGTGATAGATCTACGGCGTTCCCCCTTATGATATGATATGATTTTGTGTACACTATTGGCCAACTTTATATGTGTGACCAGTCTAGTACTGGCATACATACTTTTGATGGGAGCGTATGGATGCATCCTAGGTTTTATGTATTTGTATGATTATGGTGACCAGGTGGTGTGTGCCTTACACTCCTTCTCACACTTTTGGTACTTAGAGGTCTCCCCTCTTCGTGCACTATTATGATATGATATGATTTGACGGATTATGTATGGAGTTCTTATGGCACATCCTTATATGAACTTTTCATTATTTCATTTTTCGCTCGATTCATTATTGTTCAGTTCTTATACATTCTTGATTCTTAGTTCTCCTTGATTTCGTATGACGTTCAGGATTATGTTTTCGTTTGACATTCTTATTCCTATGTCATTTATTGTAACACCCCAACCCGACAAGGGTAAAGATATCACAACAATGGTGGCATATCAGAAGTCACAGAACATTCAACAATAAAAACATCAAAAGTCTTAACATTAAATCCAAGATAAGTCAACATGACTTAAATCAAAATGCAAGACAAAATAACTGAAGTACAAAATCCAATCTTCAAATGCCTAAACAATGGCATATCAAAATAAATAGAAGTTCAAATGGTAAAGCTAAATAACTAAGGTCAAAACTCCAAAATAGATCGCTCTCATCCCAAAGCTAAAAACCCAGCTCCTAGCTTAAGTACCTGCCGCAGGAAAAGAAATGCGGCTGAGCTTCAAAAGCTCAGTGAACAGATATATAGATAAACAAAGCAGTAGCAGGTAGCAGTATACAAAAACAATTCATACTGATACAAAATCAAAAGGAAAGGAATAAGAAATGGAACAAGAACAAAGAAAAGAAAATGAATAATGAATAAGATTTAAGGAAAACAGGAACACATCAATCCATCACGAGCCCAGATGACCGATAATACCATAGCATACCAATATAATAAAACAAACCTGTGTAGAGTGATCAGCTCTCAGACAAAGTGAAAGACGTGTATCGCACACACAATCAGTCACCAAATATAATAACCATAAACATATAACATATACAGATAACAGGTCAAATCTAGGATGCACCCATACGCCCCCGCAGACAAATCAATAATCATAATCATAATGGCCATAGCAGATAATAAATAAGGGACGGAACAGGTCATCACTCTCCTGCCCTAGAGTCATGTCAGAGGTGCGTCAATGACATGGACATGAAACCCTCATGCCTAGTGATTGGCTTGGATATCAAACTGTAGATCAAAGGTCAGGCGTACTATCAAATAATCAAAAGTCATATCTTAAGGGTACATGGCAAAAGGTTCAAACAAGATCACATCAAAAGTTCACAAACAGGAGGGAACATAGCAATGGTATAGGGAATCCTAATAAGGAAAATGAAAAGCTGAAAGAAAAGGGAATGAAAACCCTTACTGAAAAAGGGCAGAATATCTTTACCTTATTAGCACAGTAGAAAGATAAGAAAGCAAACACGAAGCAGAAATCAGGGCTTCTCCTTCTTCACACCTAAAGAAGTAGAAGATGGAATTACGAAGGATTCTAATTCAGATTATTACTTTTAGTTTACCTTTTCATTTTAATAACTTCCTATTTTAAGTAACTTTCCAGATTTAGTAAGATGTTAATATCCCAGATTAGGTTAAGTTCTTATTTAAGGGTTATTATGGAGTTTAGGTACATTTTATCAAGTTACAAAAGTCTAGGGTTAATTATGACAAGTTTGCATAGTTTAGGGTTTTAATTGTAATTTCATCAATTTCAAAGGTATAAAGGGAGAATACTTCAAGTTACTGATTAAATACTCATATTATTCAGAATGACATTTTAAATCCCTTAGGTTTCATACTTTACAAGTAATACCCCTCTAGTTTCATTAATTACAAAACAAACCTTACATTTACATAATTCATAAATTAAATCCCTATCATGTTTATATATACACCTCAAGCATTTTATTTTCCAAATTTACAGAATATACTCTCAGAATTATATGTGGTACGAATCAGACCCATAAAGTTCTAGGATTTACACTTTTAGTCCATCTATTTTAATTAATTCCAATTCGAACACCATATTTACAATTAAATCCATATCTTGCAAATTTTACACATAAGGACCCCATGTTATAATTTTTACACATTATCCCAGACCTAAATAAGATTATAAAAATAACCCACAAGTTTCAAAGTTGGCAAAACATACCCTTCTAGTTTAAAAACTCAATCGTATATACTTTTTAATTTGCAAAATCAAACCCTAATGCATCCCAATCATTATCCCATAATTATTCAATCATTTTTAGCATTAATTACACCAAATTTAACAACATAAACCCTAACCCTAATTCATTCTAGGGTTTCTTCCTAATTTTTCTTTATTTTTCATGTAATCCGATTATAAAATAATTCATGATTAATTATTCTGAGCTTCTACAAATCACATGGATATTTTTCTAGGCTTATAATATCATCATAGAACATGTAAAAATTATGGTTACAACCCAGAAAATTCGTATAGCAATATTTGGAAATTAAGTGTGTTTTATCTCTTTAATTTTCGTACGCTTAATTAAGCTTGCATGATTCATGTTTATCATTTTTCCTGAGTTATATTCGACCTAAGGATCATTATAAAAATGTTATATTAATTTTAGAACGTAAGGATCAGTCGTGTGGATTATTACCTCTCGTACGCAACAAATCGAACGAAACAAGTATACCCCGATCGAATGAAGCCTTCCACAACCCAACTCGTATTTTTCCTAGCTAGATTATACCTTGAAGAACTCCAGAAAATTGCTTGATCAGGTCCAGAAGATCAGATGGAGGTTGGGTTAATTTTTGTTTAGGCGATTTTAGGGTTTCGGCAATTTTAGGGTTTGTGAAAATATGATTTGTATTTACTCTTAACAAACCAACTAGGAGGGGGGAATTTAGGTCCAGAATTTCGGCCGAAAATTATCACAAGATCACAATTTGATTTTGTGTACAATTCCTTAATTTAGTTTTGTATTTATCCTTATTAAAATGATTTTACAAATATATTTAATTTAATTTATTATTTTCGGATTGTATATTAATGTATATGTGAATTATTAATTTTTGGACATTCAAAATAATATGATGTTGTCCCAGAAATTAGTTTACTTGATATGTAGATCGTTTTCAGAAGTTTGGAATTGTTCCGGAATTTTATAAGTTATTTATTTAGGTTTTATGGTTTTAGGGGTAATTTGGTCATTTTATAGGTTATCTGAATTTCAGGTATTACATTTATTCTCATTTACCATTATGTTATGTTATATATATCTGTTCACTGGGCTTTTTAAGCTCAGCCGCATTTCTTTTCCTGCGGCAGGTTTTAGTTGGAAGCTGGGTTATGAGTGTAGTGCTTTGAACTTAGAAGGCTATACTTAGATTGCTATCCTGGATTTAGTGATGACTAGAAGAGATTTGCATTTCAGACTTAGTATTTTGTTATTGTTCTCATTGTAACCTTGTAGTTTCAGAATTTCCTTTGTAACATTTGAAATTCATTTGTATTATTTAAGTATTATGCTTATGTTTGCTTTGATATGTCACCATAACGTAATACTTCTACCCTTATCGGGTTGGGGTGTTACATATGGGGTAGTCACGAAGAAACTCAGACAATGCTGCTTTTGATAAAGTGCATGTTTGTTCCCTAATTATTCTTTTTTCCGCCATACTCATGTCGCTATTAAAGATAAAAAAATCAAAGAAAAAGGATAGAATTTTTACCTTTTCGTTCCAACGGAAGCACAAGAACACAGAGTAGTGTGTGTATATTTTGGGCGGAAGGTAAAAGTATTCTAGGGTTTATTTCTCATGAATTTATATACTCGTGAAGATTTTGATCCCAATCGCACACGTGTACACCTAACTCTGATGATCTTGCGGATTTCAAATGGATGATTAAATTTTGAAATGATGTTTACTTTTACTGATATAGTAGCCGTTTGAATGAATGGGGAAAGTGGAAGGATAATCATTCACCCGCATTAAATGCGCGGTTTGGTTAGTTATTTATTTTATTTTTGCACGAAAGTGTAATTTAATAGGTATAACGCATGTTGATTTTTTTGAGTCGAAAGCAATATATACTTGTACGTATATATCACTTTCGACTGGGGGCTTGATGATGTACCCTCCGAACGGGTCGAAGGACTCCCCTTCGAGCCTGTAGAAAGCCCTCCCTTCGGAGGGCCAGGTTAATCTCCTAACACGTTTCATTGGCGTAAAACCATTCGTCTACGAAGTGGTTACCATGTGGGAATCCGCCAATCGAAGCCCTAAGCCCTTCGGGGTATCCCTCTCGAAGGGACTACAACGGAGAACCCTCTTGACCTGGTCATACCCACGTTTCCTCTTCCCTTAGGCTTTCACGCCAAGGAAGAGATCGTGGGCTACAAAGCCCTAGCGGTTACCACAAATCATGGGACGCCCCCATGATCTCCGAAACAAGTGCAACCGCCCACTAAGGCCTATTTCTCTCCTATAAATAGCTTAGTCGGGCAAGAACAATGTAAGTTAACTTCACTCTCGCCATTTACAACCAACTTAAACATAACACATACTTACTCGCACGCCGGAGGTGGTTCGCAGGGTCCAAACCCTGCAATCACTTAACGTAGTGTCTTGGTATTTCTTATTTCAGGTTAAGAACAAGCTTGGCGCAACCTCAACACCCCATATATCCTTTGATCACCATCGAAGGCCTGGTAGTGCAATTTATTGTACAATCAGTGGCGCCATCCGTGGGACCGCTACAATTAGTCTCGTTATTTCCAAGCTTATAACCAACCAACTACTTTCACTATATATCTGGCATGGATCAAGGAAGAGAAGATACTCCCCCACCGGGTTTCTCGACCTTAGCACCAATACAAATCAACAACTCTAACAACCTTCCCCCAATAACCGTTTCCACGTTCACAACACGTTCTCACCCAGAAATAACACCCAACAATCATGCTTCGACATCAACCAATCCGGAGTCTATTATTAGCCCAGACTTTGTCGAAGCCAACCACGAAGTGTTGGAATCCCTATTAAGGGCTCGCAAAAGGCAAGTTCGGAATGCTGAAATGCGAAGAGAGTTGGAATACTCGAGTGACGACTATGATGAAGAAATGGAGATGGAGCCTAGGCCTCCGGCACATGGAGCAACACTTTCAGCATTAAGGATTGGGTCACCAGTCAGTCGAAGGCTAAGCAGAAGGTCCGTTGGATTTGAAGGAGTCCTAGAGAGGGCTCCGACTAGGAGGGAAGGAATGGTTGCCGAAGGGTCCAATGGGAGGAGCCAACGAAGGGAGGATACGGGGGTAAATCTACCCCCATTGTTAGCAGCGCATCTCGGAAGAACGGAAGCAGGGGTTCCGTTGCAGCCTTCTCACGCATCAGGCGTAGAAGGCAATCCGCCTACATTTAATATGGGAGGAAACCTTCCTCCCAATGGTATGTACCCTCCGTTCCAAACTCAATCTTACCCTTAAGGGTTATATCCCCCCGTTAGTGGACAGCCTAGTAACCTTAGTCTCCCCCAACCATACGGGAGCATACCCTTCGGGCATCCTACGGTATACCCTCCGTACGCCCTAGGAAATGGTTACCCATTTAGCATAAACACACCTTATCAGTCTTACCCTATCCAAACTCCTATGGGAGTACCCCCAAGTCATACTTCATATAACACTGTTCCTACATATGCACCACCTTATAATTGCCTATATTCGGACCCCATGGGTTCGGCTACACCCTTCGTTAGGTGGATAGAAGATTACCCATTGCCTGATGGGTTGAAAATGCCTTCACATATTGGGACTTATGATGGGAAGGGTGATCCGGATAATTTCTTACATTTGTTCGAAGGGGCCATTAAGATGCAAAAGTGGGTTATACCCGTAGCCTGTCACATGTTTACGTATACCCTACGGGATTCAGCCCGTATTTGGTGGAATGGGCAAAAGCCCGGCAACATTGTCAACCTTGATGATCTCAAAGCTAAGTTCCAATTACACTTCAGCCAGCAAAAGAAATTCACAAGGACCCATCTTACGATGCACAACATCAAACAGAAGGAAAATGAAAGCACAAGGGCTAATGGAAAAGACGTATACTTGGATTGAAGAAAAGGAAAATGGTACACCGATGAAACTTTGTAGATTCTGGGTCTTCATGAAGATCAGCGCATTTCGGGTTATGGCCTTCGAAATCGGAGCTTAGTGGAATTCTTATCCACTGACCTTCCGACAACTTACAAAGGGTTAATGGAAAAGACGTATACTTGGATTGAAGCAAAGGAAGTATCTACTAATGGTGCTCCGATCGATAGAGACAACAACAACAAGTTCTCAAAGCATTCTTTGTGGGAAGGGTAAAAAAAAGGACAAAAACAGAGATAGGTTTTCTCCGTATAAAGGCCCTAACCACGGTTTGCTAGGAAATCTAAGTAAATCTCCGAAGGAAATACTTGCAACAGAGAGGGCTGCTAAGGCTTTCGAAGCACCCCCTCGCATGACAAGTAAGGGTAAAAATAGGGATACGAGCAAGTATTGTCACTTCCACGAAGATTATGGCCATGATACGAACAGTTGCAGGGAGCTAAAGAAACAGATTGAAGAAGCCGTAAGGTCTGGGCAGTTGGCACACTTGGTGAAAGGTATCAAGAAAGGCAAGGAAAAAATGACCGACACTCAGTTGGCCAAAGATACTACTCCTATCGAAGCCCCAATACTCATGGTTCGTTGGGGCGAAGCCAGCTTAAAAAGAAAGGTGATGGAGCATGGGGAAAACGAGGTAGGGGAGGTAATATTTCCCTCTATCACAGGCTAAGTCTCCTCGAACGATCCAGTAGTCATCAAAGTCCTCATCTCTAACCAAGAAGTAAACAAAGCCTACATGGACTACGGAAGCTCTTTTGAAATCATATATGAGCATTGCTTTCTAAAGCTCAAGCCTTCGATCAGGTTACGAAGGGTTGATTCGAAGATACCCTTGGTAGGATTCTCAGGTGAGCATTCGTGGCCCCTGGGAGAAGTACCATTGGATATAACAATTGGAGAAGGAATGCTCGCAAGAACAGAAACACTCAGTTTTGCGATCGTAAGGTCCGATTCTCCCTAAAACTTGCTGATAAGGAGGACCACCATGCAAAAGATGGGTATCGTAGTCTCCACCATTCATGCAACAGTAAAATTCCATACACCTTACGGGATAGGAACCGTATTTTCTAGCTACGGTCAGGGAAAGGCAAAAGAAGTTGGTAAAAAGATCAAGGAAAGTCCTCAAGAGCCTCCGAAGGCTATTCTAGGTTGTACGGATGTCAAAGAGCGCATTGTGATAGATGAGTCCTATCCGGAGCAGACGGTGGTAATCGGAAGACAACTCCCTGCTAACCTCAAAGCAGATTTGGAGAAGCTACTAAGAGCCAACAAGGATGTCTTCGCATGGACATACTCCGACATGACTGGAGTTCCTAGGACACTAATGATCAGCGGTAGGTCCTTCGGCATAGAACATAAGCTTAATGAGTTCAAACACATTGAACCAATTAAGCAGAAGCGTCGAAGAATGACATCGGAAGAGAACGCATCCGCTTGCAAAGAGGTGGATACACTTGTAAAAGCAGGAATCCTTAGAAAAGTGAAATACCAAACTTGGGTGGCCAATCCAATCATGATAAGAAAAAGTGACGGAGGGTGGCGCATGCGTGTTGACTTCACAGACATCAACAAAGCTTGCCCAAAGAACAACTATCCTCTGCTAGAAGTTGATGGGAAGGATGAATCCCTTTCGGGGTTCCGTTTGAAATGCTTCTTAGACACCTGTAAAGGGTACCACCAGATACAAATGGCGAAGGAGGATGAAGAAAAGACAGCCTTTTACACAAAAAAAGGGGTCTACTATTACAACAAAATGCCTTTCGGCCTAATGCATACGGAGGCTACCTACCAACGACTGATAGAAACAGCCTTCCACAAGTAAATGGGGAGGAACTTGGAAGCCTACGGTGATAACATGATAATTAAAAGCAGAGCTGAAGAAAATCTACTCTCCGACATTCAAGAGACCTTCGATCAACTGCGGGAAATCAACATGAAACTTAACCCCAAGAAATGCTCCTTTGGCGTGGAAGAAGGACAATTCTTGAGGCATTTGATCACAAAGCGGGAGATCAAAGACAACCCCTCGAAGGTCGCTGCTCTACAAGTTCCGAAGTCATTAAATGAATATAGTGGTCGAAACTCCATCCATCAGACACCTTTCGGGCCTAGCCAAGATAAAGATAAGCCCCAAAAGACGAAGGAGGGGTGGACATTGTACGCAGGTGGAGCCTCAAGCTACTCCGGATTAACCCGGAAGGAAAGGAGTACCCTTATGCATTACGTTTTGAATTCGAGGCTACGAACAATGAAGCAGAGTATGAAGCTTTGTTAGCTGGCCTTCGACTAGCAAAGGGCATGGAGGTTCGTGACCTCTTCGTTTTTGCAGGCTCGTAGCTAGTAGTCAACCAAATCAAGGGCTCATACGAAGCAAGAGAACCCACCATCAAAAAATATTTGGATACAGCTAAAGAACTTCTTCAGGGGTTTGAGCTATACGAGATAACACATGTTCGCAAAAGCCAAAACAAAAAGCGGGATGTTTTGAACAAGTTAGCTTCGATGGCATTTGCTGATCTACCATAAGAGGCTTTAGTGGAAGTATTGGCCCGTAGGTCAATTATACAAAATGAAGCATCTGACAAAGGCTCCAACTGGATGACTCCGATGAAGATGTACTTGATAAGCGGTATCCTGCCTGATAATCCAAAATCAGCATGAAAGGTCAAAGTTAAAGCTCCCTAATATAGGCTCATGGGCGATAATCTCTACAAAAGGTCTTCCTCATCCCCATGGCTTCATTGTGTGGGACTGAAGCGGGCTTCGAACATTCTCTATAAGGTTCATGAAGAATCTTGTGGA